>JAODAL010057612.1:0-22576 GCA_025379985.1 Phyllomedusa bahiana
TTTGCAAAAGTATTCATATACTGTAGCTCTTGACCTGTTCCTTATTTTTAAGTTTTACAGCCATAAACTTAAATGTATTTTATCGATATGTAATGTAATAGGGCAGCACAAAGTAGCAAGTATTTGTGAAGTGTAAAGAAAATGACATGTGCTTTTCCAAATATTTGCAAATTAGAAAATTGAAAAGTGTGGTGTGCATATGTATTCAGTTTGTTGGAATATGACTTCCAGCTTTGCACATCTGGAGGCTGAAGTTTTGCACATTCTTCTTTGCAAGTTAGCTGTAGCTCAATCAAATTGGTTCGTGAACATTTGTTAAAAGCATTTTACAAGTCCTGCCACGGATTCTTAATGGGATTTAGCTTTGGGCTTTGACTGGATTGTTTTAATATATGAACATGCTTTGATTTAAACCATGTAATTCCATTGTAGCGTTGTCTGTTTAGGATCATTGTCTAGTGTTGATCGAACAATTCGAGAAAAGTTAAGTGTGAGTCGAACTAGTTTTTAGAACTACAACCAAAGCAAACATTTTACTGTTCATTCGAGTAAATGTTTGAGTTTGACATGCTATTTTAATAGTTTTCATGTCCGAAAATTGGCGTCACCGTGGCAGTTTTTAGGTGCATTAAATCGGTGTAAAGTACGCCAGAAAGTACAATCCTCTCAAAAATCTGGCATCAGGTATACCTTGCATAGTAAACATAATGCGTAAACAAAAAGGCGCATTGCACAAATCGCGGCACATAGCGTATCATTGCTAGTGTAAGTAACGCGCCTATCGCATTACGCAATGAAGGCGCATATCATATCATTACTAGTTTATGTAATGCACCTCAATAAGAGCATTGTGTTCTGGAGGCGCACAGCGTATCATTTTTAGGCGCATGACAATGTGTCGTGCCCGGTGTATAATGTGCCTAGTTTTGGTGTACTGTTATGGTTAGTAATGACAGATTCTCCTCACCTGTATTGGTATAAAAATTAACCCGAACATCTTCTCCCATTCAGTTTAATGGGATTCGAGTTCGAGTCAAACCTTGAACTGAACACACTAAAGTTCAAGGTTCGACTCGAACATTTTACTGTTCGCTCATCACTATCATTGTCCTGCTGGAAGGTAAACCTATTCCCTAGTCTCAAGTCCTTTGCAGCCTCTAATAGGTTTTCCTCCAGGATGGCAAGCTACAAATGGGACTCTCTATGGCTTGCTTTCAACAAAACTTTATCCTTCGTACTCTTTCATAAAGGGAAGATTTGTTCATATCTAATAGTTGTCCTGTGGATAGATTCTCCCATCTGAGCTATTAATCTCAGCAGATCCTCCAGCATGACCTTGGGATCTTGGCTTCTTCTCTTAGTGCTCTCCTTGCCTGGGCTGTCAGTTTAGATGGATGACCTTGTTTTGGTAGGTTAGCAGTTTTGCTCGTGTTCAGAGCTTGGGCTATTTTTTTTTTTTTTAAACCCTAGTTTGCCTTGTTTTCAATATACAACTTTATTCCTGTATGGTGTGTTCCTTGATGTTCATGATGTTGTTTGCTCACTAATGTTCTCTAACAAACCTCTGAGGCATTCGCAAAACAGCTGTAGTTGTACTGAGAATAAATCATGTCTTCTATTTACTAGTTAGGTGACTTCTAATGTCAATTGGTCACCCTAAATTTTTCCAGGGGCATCAGAGTACAGAGGACTGAATTATGTATATGCACACCACACTTTTCAGTTTTTTTTATATGCAAATTATTTTAAAGTCATGCATAATTTTGTTTCCACTTCACAAGTACTTGCTACTTTGTGTTAAATATCAATAAAATAGTGTGAATACTTTTGCAACCCACTGTATGTATATACACATAAAATAAATAATAAACCTATTATAGAATAAATTGTAGCTGTAAATGAGTTCATAGTTTTTCAGGGTATGAATTATTCAATGTAACAATTTCCTTTGAAACAATTCTGAAAGTTCTTAAGTACTTTAAAAGGTCTTTCTGACTGCGTATTAGGTGGATCAAGATAATACCACTATTACAGATGATTATTATCTCAATTTCTGCTAATAAGCAACACTTCAAGTCAGTAGAATCTACTAATCTTGTAAAAAAAGATAAGTTAATAAAGGTTAAGTATATAATAATCTATTTTATATCCAGTTATAAAGAACTTCTATTTCCAGCACAATGTTGCCAAGCAAATAGCATGATGGAAATAGTGGTTATGTTATAATAACAATCCCACAATCCAGCCTCTTGCACGGCTTATATGATGGATAATGAGTGGATTTTCAAATAAAGTTTTTAAGGCTTTATAAAAAAAGATTCTGGAGTGGAGTATATAGAAGACTATGAAATTTACGCTCATTAAACAAACCTGTAAATTTCAATCACTTTCACTGCAACAATATTGTATATCAGGTCCCGCCCACCTCAACTGATGGTTGCTTCTGCTGTGAGCTCTGCTGAATACTCCTCATCTCTGCTCAATTAAACCTCCATAACCCTGCCATCCACCCTGCTGGGTTCCAGAATCTGTTGCCTGAACTCCTGAGGAACGTTTTGAGCCCTCCGGTGACCGACTACACAGAACAGAACTAAAGATCCATCTGCTCTGTATCTGCGGCCTACCAGTCAAGTGCAGCCAGCAAGGTAACACTCCATCTTTGGGCATCTGCACTCCCCCCTCTGGTGCCTGCAGCACTGTACACAGACTTTCCAGGAGCTCACTTGCTATCTCTGGTCCCTGGGCTAAGGCTTGTGGACTGCACTAATCCTTGCCTTTCTAGCACCTGGCCAGCCTAACACTCTGACCTGAGGCCAGTTTGGGAAACTGACTGAAGCAGTTTGGTCCCATCCACAGTCTTGCCCCTGCTACAGCTTCACATGCCTGTCCTACGAACTTGGAACTCTGAGCCAGTTTGCCTGAGACTGCGATCTCTGATGCCTTGTGCCTTCTTAAGCTCTGACGAGCTTGTCTGCTGCAGCACATCCGGCATTTCAGTCTGGGACTCCCAGCACAGAATGGTCCGCTTAACTCCTATACTCCGCCACCCTGTTAACATAGTGCCTGGTCCTCTAATCAAAAAGCCCTGCCCAATTTCCTCCCGCCGCAGCAAGTCCCCTGAAAAAAAAAAAACAGGACACTCCACAGCAGACTCTGCATTCCGGCTGACTCTGTCTCCATAACCAGTCCTCATACATTTTCCAATAGAGTTGCAGATAAAAAAAATAAAAAAAAAATTACTCACCTTGAGTGCCTCCATCACAGTCCACCAGTGAACGCCTCCCATCAAACTGTCCCAGCTAGAAGAGCGCCTCCATCAACTGTCCCATCCAGAGAGCGCTCCAATCTCCTGTCCCAGCCAGAGAGCGCCTCCATCATCTGTCCCCAGCCATAGAGCAACTCCATCAACTGTCCCAGCCAGAGACTCTCCAATCAACTGTCCCAGCCAGAGACCTGGCCTCCATCAACTGTCCACACCAGAGACTACCTCCATCAACTGTCCCAGCCAAGACTGCCTCCATCACCTGTCCCAGCCAGATAACTGCCCTCCATCATCTGTCCCCAGCTAGAGAGCGCCTCCATCAACTGTCCCGCAGAGAGCGCCTCCATCACCTGTCCCAGCCAGAGACTGCCTCCATCTCCTGTCCCCCAGAGAGGTGCTCCAACACCTCTCCCCAGAAGAGAGCCCTCATCAACGTTACAAGCCAGAGTAGCGCCTCCATCAACTGTCGCCAGCCAGACACTGCCTCCATCCACTGTACAAGCCAGAGACTGCCTCCATCACCTATCCAGCCAGAGACTGCCTCCATCACCTGTCCTAGCCAGAGAGTGCCTCCATCACCTGTACCAGCCAGAGACTGCCTCCATCAACTTGTCCGCCAGCCAGAGACCTACCTGCATCAACTGTCCCACCAGAGACTGCTCATCACCTGTCCCAGCCCAAGACTGCTCCATCACCTGTCCAGCCAGAGAGCGCCTCCATCAACTGCCCCAGCCAGAGACTGCCTCCATCAACTGTCCCAGCCAGAGAACTACCTCCCTCAACTGTCCAGCCAGAGACTGCCCTCCATCACCTTCCCAGCCAGAGACTGCCTCCATCACCTGTCTCCAGCCTAAGCGCCTCCATCAACTGTCCCAGCCAGAGAGCACCTCCATCACCTGTCTAGTCCAGAGACTGCCTCCATCACCTGTCCCAGCCAGAGAGCGCCTCCATCACCTTCCCCCAGCCAGAGAGGCGCCTCCATCACTTGTCCCCAGCCAGAGAGCGCCTCCATCAACTGTCCCCAGCCAGAGAGCGCCTCCATCAACTGCCCCACCAGAGAGCCGCCTCCATCAACTGGCCCAGCCATGAGCGCCTCCATCAACTGTCCCACCAGAAAAGAGCGCCACCATCAACTGTCCCAGCCAGTGAGCGCCTCCAACAACTGTCCCAGCCAGAGAGCGTCCTCCATCACTGCCCACCAGAAGAGCGCTTCATCAACTGTCCCAGCCAGACATCTAACTATCCCAACTGTTGATCTAAAACTATGATCTTCTTTTCCATCATCATCGCTATCTCCACGCTCCGCACACGTACTGCTTATCCCCAAACTCCCTCGCTGGACAATGAACTTCTACATCTCCCCCTACATTCTACCCTCACACCCTGTCTGCGCCACCAACCTCTCCTCACTGTTAATGGCCCTCCACACCAAACAAACCCTGCCAAACTACAGTTCCTATCCTACAGCCACCTACTCACGCCTCTCACTGCTCTTTCTGGCTCCGGACATACCCCCCAACCCAGGCCCCCCCACACTTCCCATCCATAGTCTCTCCCTCCTCAAACAGACTCACCACTACTGATTCCACTGTTCCTTCACCAGATACACATCCCTTTGACCTGTGCCCCACACCCCTCTCCGTGAAACTCCTCTGAATGCCGCGGTCCTGTATGTAATAAACTTCTCATACATACATGACTTGTTCATCTCACGCAACTTACTCCTTCTTGGTCGGACTGAAACCTGGCTGACCCCCGCTGACAACAGTCTTCACTGCCGCACTCTCTTTTCAGCGGCCTCCAACTTCCCCACACCTCTCGTACCGGGTAAAACAAGCATGTGAGAAGTGTCGGCCTCCTCCTGTCTGACACCTACTCCATTGTCCCCGCATCCACCTCTGCCTTCCCCTCACGCTCTTCTCCCTTGAAGTGCACTCTGTCCGCATCTATGCCACCTCCGACCTCCAAGTGGCTGTTTGTCCTACCGCCGCCAGGCCCTGCCACGCCTTTCTTGACCACTTTGCTTCCTGGCTTCTCCACTTTCTATTCCTACCAACATCCCACTATCATCATGGAGACTACAACATCCCATCGACACCCCCCACTCTGCTTCCAACAAACTCCTTTCACTCTGTTCCTCCTTCAACCTCCTCCCCAGTGACCTCAGGAGCCAACTCACCAAGAGACATCACATTGGACATCATCTTCACCCGCCTCTCCCCTATCTGACATCTCTAACTATCCACATCCTAAATCCGAACCAGAATCTGCTTACCTTCACCACTATCACCTCCCCCACCTGCTCTTCTGCCTCATATCCAGTACGACCCCGCGGCACTACAAAACCTCACCCTCACACTCTCTCTGACTCTCTGCACCTCATTCACTATTCTCCTCTTTCAATGTACCCAGACCAGCCCACTTTCTACAACCACACAATCATCACCACCCTTGACTCAGTCCTCCTCTCACACACAACAGAACCCGCAAAATCCACAAAACAACCCTGCACACAGACACTACCAAACAGCTGAGCGTGCTTCCAGAAGCTGCCCGAACGCCGCGGAAGAAAACTCACTCCATTGATGACTTTGCCTATACAAACACTCACTGCAGACATTTAAGTCGCACTCGCCTCCAGCCAAACAGGACTATTTCACCTCCTCTCAATCCTCCCTGTCCCACAACCACAGACCAATTATTCAAAACTCACTCTCCTTCTCCGTCCACCAACACCTCCTCCCCATCCCTCCCTTTCAAGCAGATGACTTTTGCCATTCACTTCCTCCAGTGATCAACCTCAACAGAGAAAGCTTCAGCCCGCAGTCCCCCCACCACCCTCCTCTAACCTTGCAAACTGCTCTTCCCCCTTAACTTTCTCCCCACGGTCACTCTGACAAGCTCCTCCTCCTTACTGTCCAAATCCAACCTCACTACCTTATCTGATCCACTCATCCCCCCTCACCCCGACCTAAGTGCTTCTACACCCCTGCCCCACCCTCTCTTCAACCTATCAAACCTCGGGCATCTTCCCTTCCCCTTTAAACATGCTCCCATCACTCCAACCTTAAAAAAACAACCTTGACCCCCTCTCTGCCCATATCGCCCCATCTCACTCCCCCTTTTGCTTCCAAACTCCTCAGCAACGCTATCTTCACTGCCTCCCACCTCCCTCCAATCTTTTTTGGGCCCCCCTAAAATCGGGTTTTCCCCGCCCCCACCATTTCCCCGAAACCGCCCAAACCAAGGTCACCAATGCCCTAGAAACTGCAAAAGCCTCATGCCCTACTCTGTGCTCCCCCCTCCAGACCTGTCCTCTGTTTTGACAGTCGACCTTCCCCCTGCTACCATCCTCTCCTCCCTTGGGCATCAGGACTTGGCCTTTCCGGGATCTCCCGTACCTCACTGATCGGACATTCAGTGTCTTCATTCTCGCCCCACCTCCCCCCCCCGGGCCTTCTCTTTTGGTTTCCCCCTCGGGGGGTCATCTGGGTCCCACTCTTTTTTCCTTTCACCCTTGGCCTGGGTCACCCATAGCTCACAGCTTTCATTACCACCTGTAGCTGACGTTTCCCAACTCTACACCCGGCCCAGATTCACTTCTCTACTCTCCCGGATCCCTGCTTCTTTCCCACCCTCCTTTTCTCATCATCCCCTAAAACTAAAATGTGGAGAAAAACAGAACTCATTTTCCCCCCTTTTCCAACTCTCCCCGACCTCTATCTCAGCCCAACGGCTCTACACTCTCACTTGTTCCGCAAATTTTTCTCCCTTTGGGGGTATCCTAGACTCCGCTCTTTTTTTAAACCACACACCCAAAACCCTCCCTCTGCCTCCCCGCTCACCTAAAAAAACATCTCTCGATCCGCTCTTCCTCAAATGACACTACAAAAATGCTGGTCCATCCCCTTTGTCATCCCCCCCCCTAACTACTGCAACATCCTTCTCGGGGGCCTTCCAGCAGACCCTGCCCCCCCCAAATCCATCTTAACTCGGGCCCCTTTTTCCCACCTCTCTCCTCCTACCCTCTGCCCCCCTTGCAACCCCTTTCACGGGCTTCCCTTTCCCCACGAATTCATTTCAAGCTACAAACCCCTACCTACAAGGGCCTCCATGACCTCTCCCCTCATAATCCTGCCTAAATTTCCAAATATCCCCCCTCACGCAATCCTCGCCCCTCTCGGGCCTTCCCCTCTGCCCCCCCCTTATCACTCCTAAAAAACCGTCTCCAGACTTCTCACGGCTTCACCCACACTCGGGAACTCACTGCCCCAACACATCAACCCCCCACTTTCACCGCTTAAAAAGCCCCTGAAAACCCATTTTTTTCAGGCTTCCCTATCCCCAAACTAACCTTCGCACAAATTTCCTAAACATGTCTCCCCCATTCTTCTTTTTCCCCCCTCCTTGTAGATTGTAACCCTCCGGGGTAGGGGTCCTTTCCCCTCTGTCGTCCCTTTGCTTTAAAACACTTTACTGTCCTTTTGGGTTTTTTTATTTGTTTAAACCCCCCTTAAATTTTGTACCGCCCGGGAATCAATGGCGCTCAAAAAAAAAATAATAATAAAAAAATATAAAATAAAAAATAAACCCTATTTTTTTCGCCATCACCAACTCCTGGTAACCACCGACTTTCCTGACGCTGAGGCTCAATACCCATTTTTTTGTCATTGAACCCCAAAGCCCCGTGGGGTTTTACAGCCCTTTACTGCCACATGGGCAAAAAGGGTGGGCCAAAAGGGTTTTATTTCTATCACAGGGATCCCCCTTAATAGCAGGGATTTGCCTTCATTACCCTCTCCACAGCTTTACTTCATCTACAGCAGGGATACAGTTTCCCAGGGTTGCAACCCGCAGACTCTACTTACCTCATGATATCATGTGCATCTTCTACCCCAACCCAGGGTCACCACACTGGGTTTTTAAAACACCAATTTTGCCGACAGAGTCCTGTCCCCTTTTACTCGTTCAACTCTCTACACTGGCCCCCTCAACTACAGTGTTTTGGCCCCTTTTGATTGGAAAAGACCTGTCCTTTTCAAAGGGAATGGTTGTCTTAGTGACCATTTCATGGTTTTAACCTCCAATGAGGCCCCATCATTGTGGCATCGACAAATTTTGCCACCTTTGGACACTTTCCAGTACTTACTGGGCTATTACCCCCAATCACCATCTTATGGAAATCTATCATCCCCACTTACCGGACATTTTTAGGGTCTGAGGATTCCTTTATCCTCCCTTCCCCCACTAGGGGGGTTTAAACATACCCCACCTCTGAGGTGTCTAGACTTACTTTCTTTTAAAAAGTCGAGATACTTCCCCCTTTCTCTTGATTTGGCCCGCTATGAAAATCCCAAAAACCCCCAAACCCTTTTATATTGGTTTCATACTCCTCCAACCCGAAATCCACTATTTTTTTCCACTATGTGGGGAAAACGTTTTTCTGACTTAAAAAACCCCGTCAATCACAAATGAATCAGGGTAACCATATTCCTATTTTCCCCTCCTTATCATGCCTCACCCCAGTGTGCCTTTAGGGGACGCATTCCCCTGTCACCCCCCTCATAGTTTTTCAGATTTTAGTACGGGGTGGAGATATTTTCTCACATTCCAGTAACGTCACCATAGGAGGATCTCAGCTTTGAAAAGGGATCTCTTTTATACCTCCAGTTACACAGGCGGTAGGGCAAAATTCACTCCTGCACATAAACATGCTACCGGTTCAATCCCCGTACTTCCCACTTGTCATCGCACCCTTCAGACCTACATCAGAACCCCATTTGCAGGGGTTTTCGTTTTTCCCTTTTTTGGAAAAAAAACCCATTACATTTAAATTCACAAGAAGCGTAGACAGCACACACTCAGTTTTGCTAATTTCCTAGTGGACTCATACCAACTGCTTTATCCCCACCAAATCTCAAAGGGCACAATGAGCTAATCCCCTTACAGACTATTTTGGCTCAGTTTCTGTGCACCTTGTTCAGACATACTTTTTTCTCGGGAATTAACAGTTAAATGATTTTTAAAGATAATCACATGCAATATTTTGTCCATCAGACCTGTAAATCCAAGTTAAAATCCCCACTGCTTCAGGATTTTACTTGGCACATATTTGGGCTTCTGTTTAAATCCACAAAGTCCTCACATAAATTATGTACATGTTTACCAGTTTCAACATGGGTGTTATCAGTAACAGGAACAGTCTTACCCCATTCCAGTTGGGTTTTCAAACCTGGGACGTTATCCATGCACCTTCTGGAGACCTCTTGGTGCCAGTCCCTGACAAACAAGGGTGGGACACCACACCGCTGGGACTCCCGGACTTGGAGCTGCACCTTCTCTTGCCTCCTGGTCAGAGGACACTCGGATGCACAGCTGCCTGCTTGGTGGTACCTCCAACACCGCTCCACTTTCTGGACCATAGCGGCCGCCCTCTGCTGATGAGGCTGGTTGCCCTCGGTACCGGACGCATCCATGCAATACTGTGGCTCCTTCTGTTTAGGATTTAACCCAGGCTGGTGAGGAACCCACAGCCTTTAGGAAGCTGGATCTTGCCTCCTGCAGTAGTCAGGTCGGTTGCCCTTGGTAACGGATCTCCATACTTCTGGCTCTGGATCATTCTGCACATAAACAGCCCTTGTTAACCCCAGACATGCCAGAATCTCCCTCTTTAGCTTGGGGTAGTCTCTAGTGTCCAGTAGGGGCATGTCACAATAAATCCTTTGGGCTTTGCCAACCAGCAAGGGTGCCAGAACATATGCCCACTGTTCAGGGGGCAGTTTTTCACGAACCGCAATCCGCTCAAAGTCTGCAAGGAATGCCACTATGTTATCCGCTAGAGTCCTCTTTCTCATAGCCTCATGCACTGCTAATCGGCTTCTCATGTTGCTCTCGGCCTTTTGTTTTGCTAATGCCTCCTGCACTGCCAATTGGCTCCTCTGGTCACGCTCAGCCTTCTGTTTGGCTAATGTTTGCGCTAACTGGGCATTTGCCTGCTGCATGCACTTCAACAATTCCTCCATGGTCAAATGAAATTTCCAGCAACAACACAGACTCTATACTGAGTGTGCCATCTTTCTCTCTCGTTAAAGACACCACTTGCTCCACTGAGCTCACAGTCACTTATCAGCAACACTTCACAATCAGGCCTTTGGCCCTTTCAATTATGCTGTAGCCCACTCATGGCAAAACCGCTTTAAGGCATATATATGTATTACAATGCTAGTTGTCACCTTTGGTACTATTTCTATTAGCCAGAATATAAAATGGGGTTGAGCTGCAAGAACAGACAATGCTTATGGGGTTTGCCTCTTTAAGAGCAGACCCCAGGTCCCAGGATTTATTTTAGGCGCAACATTTTACCTGTTATCCAATAAATGTTTTCAGCACACCAGTTACAAATTCTCCTACTTGATTCCTGTGTTTGCTACACATTTCTGACATTACTAATATATTCCATACTGATCACCATGGAGTAATAGTAACACTGACACCTGGCTTACATATAGGTACTTGTTTTTTTGTTTTTTTTAATACAGCTGTATATCCATAGTGTTGATAATAAATGTCACTCCACACTCATGTCCAGCACAACTATAAAAAAGTCTACACTTCCAGATTGGCTACAAAGCTCGACAATTTACATGGATATACACTCTGACCAGCTTTTTCTTGGGAGGGTCTCACTTCTGGATTTTTTGCACTTAACCTTTCACCGGATCCCAGAACCTATCAAATCGAATCCCCTTCTAATGACAACATGGCGTGCATGGCATAAAATGAGAGGGAAACACCATCTACACTCCCATGCTTCCATATTCCGTATGTTCTTAGGCAACCCTGACTTCCAAGGAGGCGCCCACATAAGGTATTTTATTCCTGGAGCAAGAGGGGGAATTACTTCTGTTTATCATCTTTGGGAAATGGATTCTCGTAGAATACTCACCTTGGAGTAACTCAAAAGAGGTTTCCAGAGTTTGGGATCTCTTTTTCTCTGCACTTATGTGCTTATAGCTACGTCTCCAAACTCATCTCTCAGTTTACACCCGAGGAGTGGAACCCAATTGTGCGAAAGTCCTAAATCCGCTACACGTCGGAGAAGGGTTTGACCACACTTTTCTATAAATTCACACACTCCTCTTGAGTTCTCGACCACTAATATGGCACTCACTAAATGGTTTAGAGATGATCCCAGCCTGGAGATTTCTACTTTATACATAGCTTTAGATAATAGTTTCTATCCTCCCGTAGATACTGGGAAATGTGTCTCCTGCTCTCATCATAGACCTTACATCACCCCAGTCAGGGGCCATAAAATGGGAATCTTTGAAAGTAACTGTTGCTTCCGTTTCCAGGGGAAAACATTTTTCATTGTCTGTGGAGCTGTCCGGTGGTTCAGGAATTCTGGGACAGGGTGATGACATTTAAGAGAAACCATCTGACCAATTATGTCCCTAACAAGCTATTGCGGGACATATTTGGCCACATAGACCCCTTGTGCACCGGGAGTAGAAAGCTCTTGTATATGGCATCAGCTGCGGGTATAAAAACTATCCTGGACACATGGATACATGAGTTCTCCTCCGTTATTATGAAGATAGATTGGATGGAGGCTTCACTTAGGAAGGAATTGCATACCTCATTTTTTTTTAGGTATGGGGAATCCTCATCCCACTATTACCAGGGAGAATCTAGAATGCAATTAGGGATTGATTTAGCCTATATACATGTTGTCAGAAATGGATACTAATGTGGGACCCGCGGATTCCAGATGTTTAATTGGAGATAGGAAGTAGGAAATTCAAATTGGGGACCGCGCGCCACACATCTACCAAATTCACTTGGTTTTCTGCTCGATACATCGGGCTGCAGGAGTTGCCCCGAGTCAGGCAGTCTCCATTGCATTGTTATTCAGAGGTGGAGGTGATGGGGAAGGAGGACTCAGTGGTTTCAATAAATACTGTTAATGATTAAAAAAAAATTCAAATTGCAAGGGTGTGAGTTACTGCCCCTACTGTTTGAGTCTCTGATGCTCTGCAGTCTAAGAGAGACGACCAGAGAGATTATTCCTAAAGTCCGAAGCGTTGAACACCCAATTGAGTTGTAGAACTTTGCCTCCCAGGAATGATAATTTTCTACAAGTCAAAATTCAAAAAGGCTAGTTCCATTCGCCTAACCTATCCCTAGACCAGAGGGGATAGGGACTTGCCCCCACAGATAAAACAAAATAAATTGGTATAGGGGTTTTAAAGTTTTGGGGTTTTATATAAAGATTGGAAAAAGTTAGTAATCCAGATTGTTCAGACATCAGGCACATCCAAACTGATCATATTGCTTATGTTCAAATTACAATAAAAGACGTCTTTTTTACGATACTTTTTTTTAGAATGTTGGGATTTGGAATTTCCCTTAAAAAAAAAAAGATTTTAAAAAAAAAATTTAATGAAAATGAGCTCCATAATTTCCAGTAGGGGCTTTCCTCTCAGAGGCTTGTTGGGTGAGTGAAAAAACCCCACTAAGGGGGCACATATGGGTTTTCTCTAAAAAAAGGCAAAATCAAGGGGGAAACAAAATTTGGGGTTGTGTTTTCCCTGGTAAATCAATGTGTACCAGTTAATAATGGAAAAAAAAAAGAAAAATCTTCTGAAGAAGTGAAAATTTTTAAATTTCACCCTCCACTTTGCTTTTTAAATTTCGTGAAACCCCCCAAAAAAGGGTTTTAAAAACACTTCCCGGAAAGCCCGTTTTGAATTCTTTTAAGGGGGTTTAGGGTTTCTTAGATGGGTCATCTTGGTGGGATCTAAACAACCCAAGTCCAACCCCAAAGCCACAACAGAACAGGGACTGATCCCTAAAAAAAAATCCCGTTTTGGGAAAAATTTTTTTGAAATGTGAAAAATTGTTACGGAAAAATTTCCCAAGCCCCCCCCCTTTTTTGTAAAAAAAAAATTATTCCCCTCCAAATTTGACCCAAAAAGGTTTGTTTTAGTTATAAACTTTTTTGTGGGGTATTTTCCATCCCATCTTAGATTTAGAAAAAGTTTTTAAAATTTGAAAATTGCAAATTTTTCCAAATTTTTTTAAATTTTTGATAATTTTTCACAAATAAAAAAAGGATTTTTGGGCAAAATTTTATTACTAACCTAAAGCAAAAGTGGGCACAAAGAAAACAGGGCTTGAAAAACATGGGTAGGTAAAAGTATTAAAAATTTTTTCCTACATAAAAAGTTACATGTAAAAATTTGAAAAATTTTTGGGGTGCCCTTTTTGGTCCAAAACTGCTAAGGGTAAAGGGGATTTTTAAGGTGAAAACAGATTCTTAAATACTATAAAGATTTGAAAAGTTTGTTTATTTTAAAAAAACAATGTAAATGATTAAAAAATTTTATTTATTTTGGTGCAAAAAGTCAGGTGTAAGGGTTTTATGAAAAATTAAACCCTGTTCATTTCTGTTTTAAACCCAAATTTATTAAAATCTTTGGAAAACCCGTCCCATATTTTGTTTTCCCCTAAAACCCTTCTATCTCTATTACCCTTGAAAAAAATTTAATTCAGAAACAAAAACGCCCTTGGAATCATAGGGTTTAAAATTTCAAGGAAACAAACCTTAAAGGGGTTTTAACCCTGTTTTCCCGAAAGAAGCCCGAAAAAAACTTGGATTTATAATGGTCAAAATATTTGCTAATACAGCAAAAGAGACATAGAAGGCGCAGAAAGGGATAATTTTTAAAACCCAAAACAACACCCAAGGGCAATGGGATTTCACTGGACAAACAAAATCCTTTAAGGAAATGTGCAATAAATTTTGCAACGCAGCAGAAAAGAAGGATTATGTTTCACCCTATATTTAATATTTATTTCATTTCCCCTTTTAAAATTGCCTCCCCCCCAAAAATAAATTTAAACCCAAAGTCAATTTAACACATGCTTATGGAAAATTGGAAAACGTATCACATACTATAAAAGCCTGTTTCTTCCTTTTTAGTTTAAACAGAACCAATTGGGGTTTGGGGTCGTAAATTTTCCCGGAGCTCCAGCGTTTTCCCGCAAAATCTATATTATTTTTTTGGAGAGATAGCAATTGGACAAGAGTACAGATTAAAAAAGGAAAAAATTTTTACTTTACACTAACCCCCCAAACTACAAAATCGAGGAATTTTTAAAAACAGGGGGGCCCCGCGAGCACAATTACTATTGCCAATGTTGGATATTCGCCTTATAATTATATTTGTTATTTTGGCCTTTAGAACATTTTTATTGCCATATTTTGAAAGCAATAACCTTTTTTTTTTTTTTTTTTACATAATGAGATGTAAAATTTTTTTTAAAATTTGACTATTTTGAGGTAAAATATAGCTTATTTAAACAAAAAGGGTGTTTTCCAAAAATGGCTGTTGCAGGCCTGCTCTTACACACTTCAGAATCCCACCTTCCCGTTCAAGCTGTGGACAGTTTTTTAAAAGCAGTGGTTGGGGATATCAGGGGGAGGGTATTCCTTGTGGCCTGTTAAAGGACATTGGTGATGGTGGGGTGCTACTAATAAGACACAGCAGGGAGTGATTTTACCACAGGGGCACAGCCTAGAAAACCTTCTGTAAAGCAGGAAATAAGAACTGCTCTAACTCTGTGTAATGCAGGGGTGGATTCGCTGGGACCACCCAAGCGTTAGTTAAGCCAAAGCCAGGGGGCAGAGTCTAAATAACCCCCCCGGGTTTTACCCAAAACCCCCCCCGCAAAAGGGGATGGAAATTGCTTCGGCGTGAGGCTACCCGGGGCCAAAAACCCCTGACGTGACTTGCTTTTCGATGGGCAGGGGCCCCGGGGACTGCGTGGTACAGAATTCCCTTTAAACCAGGAGGGGGTTAAATCGGGGGAAAGGCAGGAGGCAGGGCGGGGCAGGAAATTTTTGTGGTTTAGAGACGGGGGGCGTCGTCCAAAGGGCAGGGGGCAAAAAAGGCAAGGTCAGGAAAAAGTAGCGGAAAGGGGCTGGTTCAAAGGGTAATCAGACAGGACTTCCCAAAAACTCTCAAGACTTGCTAACGCCCCAAACCAAAAAAACTGGCGGATTTTTGGGGGCGTGCACAATTTAAAAAGGGGTAGGCCGGGGGGCCCATGGCCATTCCCCCCGGGGCTAGCCCCTTTTAAATTCCCCCCCGCCGTCCCCCGCCCGCGCGCCCCAAAAAAGAGGGTACCGGGGGCGGTGGCCCGTCCCGAAACCCGAGGAAGGAAAATAAAAAGGAGGGGGAAATGGTGGAAGTACAGGGGGTTTCCGGGCTTAGGGCAGAAGGACCAACGGGTGCGGGCGACCGCGGTTTAAACCCGCCGGGGGGACCCCCTAAAACGCAGGAGGGGCGGCCGGGGGGGCCCCGCGCTGAGCCCTTGGGGACCCCTCGAAATTAAGTAACATCAGAACAACCCCTTTTATTTGGGTTTTAAAAAGCTTTGTTAAACCTTTTCCAAAATATTTAACCCCCCTTTTTAATTGGTTTTTAACTTTAATTGCTTTCCGCAGACAGGAGCTGTTTAATTTTTACCCGCTTCAAATCCAGGGCGGTTCCCCCCCTCATTTTGGGTTTTTCCCCCTCCCCCAGTGGGGGGTCTCCCTCAAATGAAGAGTTGGACCATCCATCATTGCAGATTGCACGTGGAAGGGGGTGGGGGGGTCACAGCTCTGCAGCCCTCCTGCAAGATTCCAAAAAGGGTGCAGAATTTTATAGATACCCAGATTAACTCCTTTTTATTTTTATTTTTTTTTTTTTTTTTACTAAAAAGATTAGGTAAAGCAAAACCCAAATTTCAAAAAATTTCTTATTTTTTACTGTCCCGACATTAGAGATAATGATCTTTGTTTCAGAAAAACCCCCTTTAAAACACCGTACAGGCAAGTCATAGACAGCATGCAGGCACAGAAGCTGAGCCCATTGGTGACTGACAGCTGGGCTCCTGTAGTTGCAGCTGAGAGCAGAGATAACTTTATTTCTAGCCGTTTAACCCCAATAGCAAGCACAGCAGCAAAGGAGTTTGATAGAGGGAGGAAGTTCCCTCTGTCCTCCATCGCCACCCCCACGACGCATTCGCAGGGTGCCGATGGTTGTCATGACAAATGAGGGGCACACAACGGCCTCCAGGTTGTCTACAACATAGGCTATCAGAAGTGAGTGATGCATGAACATTATTTTACACATTAAAAAACACTACCAGTGTTGTGGATGGGAACAAAGGTTATATATGTATGTGATCCTTTGTGTCTCCATTTTAATGTATTAGTTAATGTATTAGTTAGTATATACCTCACATACCTATGTAAAAACAGCAAGTAAAAGCTGGGTGTATATCTTTTTCAATTAATGTGTTAACAAAATGGCCGCCTGTAGTAGTTTGTAGAGACATTCACCGTGTGATCCAAGATGGCACCTCTTCTGAAGTTACACCCTGTGTTTAGACATTCCTGAGCTGTGAGGAGGGGTCTGTAGATAAGAATGTGCCAATAGACCCTCACAGCCAGGTACATGTGATGCTTCTTATCTACTAATTTGCAAAGGTATAAAAAAGCTGCCATTTTGGGAATAAAGGCAGAAAGCATTTTTTACAGTACAAGGCATGTTGTTTATTCGTTTTCTCGGTGCACCCTTTGTTATTTTTAAGCTAATTTGGACCCCCACAAGGACAGAATAGCCCCTTTGAGGCTACTTCCATTTCACCAGGACTGCTATATTTTCTTCATCTTGTATTTAAAAAATAGATTAAAAGGCAATCAAAAAGTCAGGTATCCTCCAAAATAGTGCCAATGAAAACGTCAACTCATCCCTCCAAAAAACAATATAGCTCCATCTACAGAGAAATAAAAAATGTATGGCTGTCTATGATGATGTAAAAACGCAAATTTTTACAAACGCATTTCTAATGGGTAAAAGTAGTATAACATACAAAACTGTATAAAATTGATATAGTTGTAATTGTATCAACCCACACAGTAAAGTTATCATGTCCTCTATACCACAAGGCGAACGCTGTTAAAATGAAACCAGAAAAACAATGGTGAAATTGCACGTTTTTTTTTTTTTTTTCATGGCCCAATGCTAAAAAAAACTATGGAACACCTGTGTGCCCAAAATGCACAATATACTCCTAAAAATAATGTTTTTTGCAAATTTTCTTGAAACATTTTTTGAAGTTTGAAAATGGTAACTTTTTCAATTTTTTCACAATACTTTGATATTTTTCACAAATAAACAAGTACTTTTTGGATCAAAATTTCTTACTAACTTAAAGCACAAGTGCCCATGAAAAACAGTCTCTGAATCACAGGAAAAGGCAAAAGTTCAAAAAGTTATTCTCACAAAAAGTGCACAGCCAGATTTCAAAAAGGGGGCAGAGGGGCCAAAACGGCTTCGACGGTAAGGGGTTAATAGAATAATCACCCCTTTAGTAATTAATAAATATATGCCCCGTAGAAATAGAATATATGCCCCCTGTATAATTAAAGTATATTCTCCCCTAACTGCTGTTATATTCTTTTCCTATATTGTTGTCCTGGTACATATTCTGCATTGAACCCCCCCGCTCGTTTAAAATAATTACATTTTTTTTATTTTTTAAGTAACCAATACACCTTTTTGCCCTTTGAAGCTTTTTCCTTTCTCCTTCTCGTTGGGAAACCCCACCCGTTTCTTCACCTGAAACAGTGATTTAATCGGCATCCTATATATTCAAGCCTTGGGGTCTCATAACCCCTTTTGGGTCTGCAAGCATTTTTTAAGTGACAGCTTTTTTGAATGACGATAAATTTTTTTGACCAAATTTGGGGGCAATGGGAAAAGGGGAAGAAACTTATCTTTGAAATTTTAACTGGGTTTTCAAACCAACAGCTTAGTCACCATGTTTTACATTTGCAATCTCTTGCTGCCTTTTTCCTCCTTTCCACCGCCCATCTCCCCCAAAAACTCTGTCCACATTAGCTCCTCTCTCCTTCCCTCCCCATGCACGCTCCACCACTACTAACTTCTTTACCTCCCCCCCAAACCCCACCTCTTTAAGGGGCGCACAAACATCGCTCATATTAAACTCTGAACCAAATCTCAATCACTTTTCATTCTCCGCTTCTTGCTGCAGGAGACATTTCTCCCAACCCCAAGTCCACCTTCCTCTACTTCTTATCCCACCCCCTTTCCCTTTTCCCCCCCCACAAAACCCTGCTAACCTGCATAATATTTTGTTGTACTTTTTTCCGTCCCTTTTTAAAGTCTCTGGGAACCCCATCCCTGAAAATAAACTCACTGCGTCCATAGCTGTTCCTGTCAAAACTCCCTAAATCTCCTAGCTCTCACAGAAATTTGGCTCCAGAAAATAACCCCGCGCCCCTTTCCGCTCTAAACCTAGGTGGGCTACACTTCACCCACACCCCCAGACCGAAACGGGCCGGGTGGAGAGGGGCTACTTCCCCCCTCCACACTGCCTTACAGTCATTCCCCTGACCCTCCCTCTTTCCCTTCCTTTGAGGCCCACACCCTCGGGGACTCTTTCGGCCATTTTCCCCACAGAGTCCTTTTTGCTAAACCCCCCCGACTCACCCCCCAGTTTCTGGATCACTTTGTCCCGGGCTCCCTACTTCCCTCTACAAAATACCCACACTCATCAGGTGATTTAAACACCCCCCATTGAAAACCCCCATGTCCCTTCTGCCTCTCAGTTTCTTTCACAAACCTTTTTCCCCTTGGGGCCCCACAATTTCCGATCCCAACTCAAAAGGGTGGAAACTCTTTTGATCTGGTTTTGTCCGCCTCGCTCAATTTCAAATTTTTTAAACCAACTCTCCTTATGAATATCTGATCAAAACCTTATCTCCTTCATTTTTCAACAATTTTCGCCTTCTTTGGACAACCCTACCCACCCCATTCCGAAATCTCCCTTTTAAACACTCAGGACCACAGACACCAACAGCCCCTCCTGCCCCCAACCCTCACTTCCGCCTAACTTTAAACTTACAATGAAACTCCACTACACCCTGGAAAATTTGGCACCACTCAAACCGAAACCACCAAGCAACCCCCAGCCTTGGCAACCCTCAAACCTTTTCTCCACGTTTTCCAGGTTGCTGAGCTCTGTGGGAAAAGTCAAAGCTACCTGCAGACTTTCTCCACTATAAACATGCTCAGGACTTACCACACTGCCCTTCACTGCCCAAAAAAAATATTTCACCTCCCTCATCTCACACTAAAAACAACAACCAAAAAAGTCTGTTTGCACCTTCCACTCCCTCCTCAGGCCAAAGCTCAGACCCCCGGGCCCTGACCTCTTGGGGTGCAGCCTGCCACTCCCTTTAAAGACAAAAAAGACAGTATCCGGCAAAACACACATCACAAACCCCCAAAAATAATACCCCTCCTGTCCCTCCCCGACGTCCTCTAATCTGCTCTCACCCTTGACCCACTCAGAAGAAGAAGTTTTCCCGGCTTCCCGTCTCTCGCCCCCCACCCGCCTACTGACCCCATTCCCCTCCCACCTTTTCCCCCCATCTTCCAGCGTCCCTCTCACCTCCTACAATCTGTAACCTCTCCCCCCCCACGGGATCTTTCCACCTCCTTTAAAAAGATAACCCTTTTCAAAAAAAAACCCTCTCTGGGCCTCCCCCCCTGCCCAACTACCGACCAGTCCCTAACCCCCCCCTTCAATCTAAACTCCTGGAACGCTTTTCTACTCTTTCCCCAATCCGCTATCTCTCGCTAACTCTCTTCTTACCCCGCAATCAGTTTTCCCCCTTTTCACTCCCAGAAACTGCTCTTGCTAAAGTTTCAAATGATCCCTGACACAAAATCCAGGGAACTACTCTTCTGCTTCTTCTGGATCTCTCTGCAGCTTTACACTGTTGATCACCACCTTCTCCCCCATCTCAGCCCATTGGTTTCCCAAAACCCCCTCTTGGTTCCTCTACCTTCTACCGCTTTTCCTTCAGTGTCTCATTTCCGTTTTTTACCCCTCTCCTCTTCCTCTTGTGGTTGGGGTTCCTAAGGGGAAACCTTCTTGGGCCCTCCTCTTTTTCACTTACACAGCCCCCTTTTTGGACAAACTATCACGATTTGGCTTCCCCCGTACCATCTCTACCCCTTTATGACACCCAATTTTTTTCACCTCTTTCCCAGACCCACTCCGCCCTGCTACAAAACACCAGTGCCCGTCTTCCCGTCCTGAATCATTCCCTCTCTTCTTAAACTAAATCTACTAAAACTAACTCTATCATCCCCCCATCCAAACCAAACCTTACCCTGCTGTTTCTCCCCTCAGTGTGGGGCCCCACCTAACCCTAGGCAGTAGGCCCCTGCGGGGGGTTTAAACTAATTCATTTTTTTTTTTTATAACAAGTTTTTTTTTGGGGAAAAAATACAGAAAATCACACATATTAAAACACTGTTAAAAAAAAATTCATATTGGACTTTTCGTATTACATTAAAGTTAAATTGTTAAAAAAAAATTTTCCCAAAAATGAAATGTGCCCCACACTGCTTCCCCAAATTCGTTTTTTCTTTAAATTTTCCGATTAACGAATGATTATCATTACAACTTTAAACATATCAACTTTGTCTTTAAAATCCCCACCCCCTCCACCTAGACTTATATCTAACTTTCCTAGATTACCAATTATTTTCCCGAAAAAATATTAAATATTTAAAGGGTTCAATTTTTCTCAAAATTTCCTGTGTTCCAAGTCCCCACAAAAAATTCTTTCCATTTTCTAATAAAGTTTCCCTAAAATTGTTCTTTTTTGCCTTTCTTGTCTAGCTTTTCTAAAAGCTTTAAATTTTTTCAAAAGGGCCTTCATTTCAGCTATGTCTGGGGGTTTCTTCCACCAATTCGAGTATGATACCGGGCTGCTAACAGGAAGATGAAATTTCCTTTAACTTTGAAGACTCTTTTTTCCCTCCCCTCTCCTTCATTAGGTCTCAAAAAGTTTGGAAAAAACCATTGGGATCTAAAGGTTTTTCTGACCTTCCCATATTTTTCTATGAATTTCCCCACCTTTTCCCAAAAACCTGTATGCTGTGCAGTCCCAAGACAGTGTATAAACCTGCTCGGGCGATCGCATTTTGGACAAGCCTTAAGGGACTCCACCCCACTTTTTTTTTTCTCAAATGGAAGTTTAAAACATAAATAGCTCTAAGCGCGATTTAAATCAGTCTCCCTCCAATTTCCCCAACAGTGGCCTTTTTTTTCTAATTCCATTCCCTTTTTAAAATTTTATCTTCAAATCTTCATCATTTAACCTTCCCTCCCCTTTTTTTAAACAATTTTTTTGCTGCCCCCACAAGGACCACGCCAGTAAATTTCCATAAACTTTGACAAATGCCTTGCCCACCAATATTTTCATAAATTTGGGAAAAAAATTTTTCGGATCACTCACCCTGCTAAAATTCCCACAATTTGCTCTTAAAAAAACTTTTTAATTGCCAGATTCAGTATGTATTCTTCCCCAAAACCCAATCTTTTTTTGTACCGCTTCCCAAATCAGAAGTCGTCCCCTGCCTTTCCCAAAAGATCCTCCACGGGAAATCCCCTATCCTCCAATCTTTAAAGAGCTGTTTCTCTCCCCTGTGGAAAAATCAGGGGGACCACAGCGGTAACCACTTGGTAAAAAACATTGGGCTTCTATACATCTTTCGACCCCGTCCCATGTTGCCAACTATCTCTAAAATGACATTCCCTTGACAAAGAAATGGGAGAGATCTATATGGGTCAGGATGATGCTTTTAAGTTCCCGGGGTGAACCAGATATTTTTGCAAGATTATTTTAAAAAAAAACCCCGTAATTTTTTCCGCATATCAGGTGGGGTCTTTCTGTGGGGGGAATTTTTCCCCCTTTCAGAGAACCACTTGGGGGTCTTTTTTGTTTAAAGTTACCTTATGCAGCTGTGAAACCCCGGGGGGGTTCATCAAGTTTTTAATCTACTATTGTTCTTGCATTTTCAGTTTTTCATTTTACTTTTATAAGTTGAGGTTAGTTAACTACAAAAAAACCGGGACTTTGGGGCCCCCGTTGTCTCCCTGCTTATATGAATTGGCGCTTAGAACCCTATACGAGTAATAGGGGGTTTTGAACCCCCCAATATGGAACAGCGGGGACCAGTGCTTGTTTAACCCCCTTTAAGGCCCAGCCTGTTTTACCTTCCTACCCACAGCCCTTTTTTGAAATCGACATGTTCTATTTATTGAGAATAACTTTTTTTACACTTTTTTCCTATCCATTATTCAGAGATTTTTTTTTTCGTACACATTGGCTTTAAGTTTAGTAAAAATTTTTATCCATACAAAACCCTTTTTTGT
>JAODAL010057613.1:0-22575 GCA_025379985.1 Phyllomedusa bahiana
ACGTTTGGTTAAATGTTGAAGGGGGGAACCTCCAAAAGGGGTTTTTTTAATCATTTTTCAAAATTATATGTAAATTACAAAAATTGCAGTTTTGAAAAGGCTACGGGCCTTTTCTTCCCTCCCCTTTTTAATTTTTACTTAAAAAGCTTTTTATTAGATACGACCCTGACAACAGCTGCGGGGAACCGGGTTTTGGCCAGAGAAAGGCTTTTTATCTGATGAGACGAGCTGCAGAATTTTTCAAGCACCGGGGTTAGCAATATGTTTTCTTTTTTTAACAGAATAAACTATTGGGTAGTGTGATTAGACCCCTTCTTTACCCTGTTTGACAGGAACATGAAGGAGCTTTCAAGTTGTGAGGGGGAAAAACTTTTTTGTTTTTTTTGTATACGGGAACCCCAAAAAGTTGCAGTTTGATTATTTCAGTGAAAATTTAAACACACCCCTTAATGCCCCTTTTTGCTCTGGTGTGTGCTTCTCTCTCTCTTTCACTCCTTTGATTTTTTTTTAACATTAGTTTTCTTAGCGGGTTTAAGGCTCCTCCGGGAAAAAACCCCCTTTTAAAAATTTTTGGTTAGTTTTTTTTGTTTTTTGTTTTTTGAAATTTTTGCCACAATTATTTTTTTTTTTGAAATTATTTTTTTTTTATTTTTTTAAATTTTAATTTTTTTCTAAACTTTTTTTTTATGTATAATTTCATGAATGGTTAACTATTTTACATTTTTTTTTAACACTTATGATTCCCCTAAAAATTTTTCATATATTTTTAATTTTTTAAACTTTCTGGGTCAGTATGACACAAGTAGCAGTCAGGGCAGCACACAGTGTTACAGACATCACTTGGGCTACTCTAGGTCCTCAGGGCTGAATGTACAGATATTCCTTGGGCTCCATACGGTCACTGGAAGTCCCAATCACGCAATGGAGCAGGGGAATGCCCTTTTTTATCCCAACGTCAGGGAGGGCAAAAGGGAGAACTTGCACCGCCCGCCCCCTTTAGGTTGGGGGGCCGATCTTTAAGATTTAAAGGGACCCCAAAATTATAAGGGGACACTTTTTTTTTGCAGAAAAAGTGATTGAATTTGTTTGAAAATTTTTTAAAATGTATTTTTTCAAGTATGGTTAATAACTCGGGGGTGGCCAAAATTTTGGGCCCTCCTGCAATTTTTCCCAGATAATACTCATTTTCCCTTTCCTGAAAATGATGAAATCAAAAACCCTTTGGTATTTTTTTCTTCTTTTAAAATTTTTGTCTTCAATGGAAAACCACAAAAAGAATTGCATAAACCCAAAATTTGGGGGAAATTTTTTTTTAATTTTTTTCCACACCAAACATAAAAAGGGGGGGGAAAAAAGTAAGGGCACTGGTTTGAAAATCATGTAAATCCCTTCTCAAATTTTGGGTAATTAACGGGAACCTTAAACTTCCCTGGGGCCCTAACAGGTGTTGGGCAATAACAAAAATCAAAAACTTGCAGCCAGTTGACATGGATTAAGGTTACTCAACCCGTCCTGTGTCCTTGTGGGGGCCCAATTGAGAAATGGAGAAAAAAAAAGACAAAGAACTGTCGAGGATTTGGGAAAAATCCAAATTTTTGGGGGGAAGCATGAGAAATTTCCTAAAGGTTACAAGTCCATCTCCAAAGACCTAATTTTCCTGTGTCTACCGTGCGCGGTGTCATCGAAAAGTTTTAAACCCCCATGGCACTGTGGCAAAACCCCCCTAAAATGTAAAGCCCATGGCACTGTGGCAAAACCCCCTTTAGATATAAAGCCCAGGCACTGTGGCAAACCCTCCCATGAAACTGTGGCTAACCCCCCTAGAGGGGAAAAAAGATAATTTGACAAAGGAGATTTCAACCAAGTTTTGTGCGGGGGGTGGATAAAAAAACCTTTGACAAAATCCAAACAATTTTCAAGCGGGCCCTTCCCAGCCCAAAGGAACAACAGTGTAACCCGAAATTTTCCGTGGGCGTCTGAATGAAAAGGGGACGTAGGGTAGGATACCCAAAAGCCCCACTTCTTACCCCCGAGCAAAAAAGCCAGGCGGGATTTTGCCAAAACTTACCTGAGAAAGCCAAAAATTTTTGGAAGAATGTTTTCTGGTCAGATGAAAAAAGTAGAGTTTTTTTGGGGAAAAGGCATCAAAATAGATTTTTTAAACGGGGGAAAAAAAAAGGGGAAATTCAAAAAAGAACACGGTCCCTACAGTCAAACAAGGGGAGGTTCCCTGATGTTTTGGGGTTGTTTTGCCCCTCTGGCACGGGATGCTTGACCCTTTTCAATTTGGGATTATGAAAATCTGAAGACTACCAACAAATTTTGCCCGGAAAATTAGGGGCCCCGTGGAGAAAGTGGGTCTCCCCCAGAGGTCAGGGGGTTTTCCAAAGGAAAAATGAAACCCAAAAAAACACTTCAAAAAGCCTATAAAAAAAGGTTTAAAAAGAAAGCACTGGAGAACCTTCTAAAGTGGCCCCCAATGAGTCCAGACCTAAAATCCCATTGAAAACCTTTGGAAAAGATCTCAAAAAAACAGTTTTGGGGAAGGCCCTTAAATCTAGGGGTTTTGGGGCAAATTTTCCAAAAAAGAATGGTCTAAAAATTCCCCGCCAAAAGCATTTTAAGAAACTCATTTTATGGTTACCGGAAACGGGTTTTTCGCAGTTACTTTGGCTAAAGGGTTTTGGTACCAAGTAAATTAGGCTAAGGGGTTTCCATAATTTTTTCCGGGCCATTTTTTTTAATTTTTTTTGTGGAAAAAGTCAATGATTTGTATATTTGTTTTTTTTCTCTTTTGTGTTTTTTCTTTGCAAGCAAAATAAATTTTGATTTGTTTAATTTTTGACAGAATTGCAGGGGTGCCAATACTTTTGGCCACTACTGTATATTTAGCATCTGGTACATGCCATTGGCTTAACAGACCTGAACACTTATTTAACAACTTTTGCTGTCTTCGGAGATACCCAATGTCTTTGATTTTCTTGTGATTTTCCCCTACTTGAGCCTACAATAAATGTTGTGCATTTGTAGAGCAAATTGCCAAACCTTCCTCCACTACCAAATTACTTTTTATCTCATGAGACCTCCCAATCTCCAAACCTTCTAACCAATTTTTTTTTCCTTTGGAGGGGGGGAGGATTTCTAATTACTGTACTTACACAGCAAAATGAAAAATATCAGTATACATCACGTTTTTCAATGGGTTTTGTTATGAACTAAAGGACAACATGATGTAACCTGATTTCATCATCAAGTTAAACTACATCCATAGTTCTGCGCAACTTGCTAGCACTAATGATTAAGTTATAATCGAACATATTACAAGTTTAATAGGAAAAGTATTTTCTTTAAAATATAACAGTCGTGCTGTTCCCATCAAAAGAGACTGGACTTTGATGGGCACTTAAGGCAGCCAACTCTAGAGTCTTTCTAATGCTCTTTTTGGCTGAAACCTTGTGCGTTCTCTGGATTTTGATAATTTCCTGTAGGAGGAAGGACACCTGAACAGTCTGTCCTGTAGTCTGCTGACATTCTGATTCAGCGTTCAAAGGAATAGAGCTAGATGGAAAAAAAATAGTAAATAAAAGAAACTTTGAAACATAGCTTATCAAAGAAATATGTTGATGTCTCCATTCATCAGACTCTTCCATGCTTAAACTTATGTATTTGAGAAAAACTGCTAAAGACAACTAGAGATGGATAATGCCACTTAAGTATCAGTTAATGCTGCCTAGTGGAGAGAGGTTTTTGGCAAAGGAGTTAGACAGAAGCCAAGAGATGCACACAGATGCTGCTGAAAGCTCTGCTAAGTGTTAAATATATCTTACCCCAGTGCTTGATTTACAGTTCCCACTGCTCACTACTGCTCCATTATTCTCTATGCTGCTGAATTTCTCCAAAGTGTCCCTGTTTTGGAGGGACAGTTCCTATTTTAACCCAGGTCCCTCTGTGCTTCGTTGCTCCTTAAGTGTCCCTCTTTTTAACTTGGGAAATAGATTTGCATTAAAAACTATCTGACTGGCTCCTGGCTATATTATACATCAACTTACATATTATTTTATCATTTGATACGATGTGGACTTGAAAAATGTCTTTATTTAGCCAGGCTCAACTTACTTTCCAGCTTCTATACTGATGCCTCTACCCTGTGTCAGTCACTGCACTGGTTCCCTCTTCAGTACAGAATACAGCATAAACTAATCACTCTCACCCATAAAGCTCTCCACAAAGCTATACCCTCCTACATCTCCTCCCTTATCTCTGTCTACCACCCTAGCCAGTCTTTGCAATCAGCTAATTATACTAGATTACATGCCTCCAAGATCCCACATGTACTGCACCAGTTCTCTGGAATATACTACCCCATACAATCAGCCAAACTCATAAAACTCAGAGTATTAAGGTTATAGATGGGCTGGAAATAAAAGATAAATCATTAGAATTAGCATGCCCAGGGGAAAAGAAAACTAGGGGTACTGACCCTCCCTTGCCCAAACAGGCCCCCGCAAACTTTTGCTGTGGGGGCTTTTGGGCTGTTTTCAGTTTTAAAGGGTGAAAGCAGCAAAAAAAAATTTAAAAAATTTAAATTTAAAAAAAAATTTTTAAATAAAAAAAATCCAAAACAACATAATCAATGGGTTTTTAATGTAAAATTTGTTTTAGATTTCTTTTAATTTTAAATACATTTTATAAAAGAAAATTTCTATATTTTTGGGGACATTAAAAAATTTTTTTTATATAAACATTTTTTTTCCAATTAAATTTAAAAAATTTAAAAATTTTATACGGGTTTGTTTAATTTTTATTAGGGGTTTGGGGCGTTTTTTATCGACAAAGTTAAAATTTGGGGCAAGGTTTTTATGGTGATCAAAAATTTCCAGATCTGCATTTTTTAAAGGGGTTAAAATCTGAGCATCATCTATTAAGATCGGGGCCTTTTTCGGCGTTTCCCATGAAATTTTGGGGGGCCCGCAAACGATTACAGAATAGAGCGGGGTGGGGAATGTGGGGTGCAAAAGTCATGACTGGGATGTGTAGGGTTTGGGCAAAATTGACGGGAAAAAAAATTCCAAAATGACCTCTTTTTACTTAAAACCCAGCTTTCCCCCTGTTTCAGCCTAAGGGGCCCTCTCAGTGTTTAGGGGGAAATAAAACCTGCGCTCTCCCTGGGGGGCCAAACAGCTCAGCAAAATTGGGTCTATTTTTCCCCACAGAAAAAAAACCCCCCTTCTATTAGCTGTGATCCTTCCCCAATTTTTATTTAAAGATTAGAGATTTGAAGTTTTTATTAGTTAGCTAGGAGAATTTTAAAGCAGCATCTACCGCGGAAAAAAAAAAAAATTTTTCCACGGCGGGGGGAAAGGGGGGGGGGGGGGGCCCGCGGGCGAAACAGACAAGCTCTATTTAAAGAACACTGGATAAAGTTCACCAAAAAATTTGTGTAGACATTGTAGTGGGGAAATCTTTAATTTTTTAAAAAGGTTTTCAAAAAAAATATTTCCTGGGTATTGGGGAGCCCGAACTTTATTGGGGTACACATAATTTCTTTTAACTGCAAAGGGCTCTTTGTTAGCTTCAAAACCCCCAACCTTTTTTTTATCAGTTAAAACATTTCAGATTGGTGTTCCCTTTTTAATTTTTTCCCCTTACACCTTTGACTTTTATATATCCCCCCTTGCAAATTAAATTTCAATTTCAGAATTTTGTAGTCAGCCAAAAGGTTGTTTGTTGCCCAAAAAATTTCCCTGTATCGTACGGAAAAAAAATACAGTTACTGTTTTTTTGACTTTTTTTCACCCAACATTGGGTTTATTGACCCCCCAGCATCCAAAGTTTAAATTTTTAAAACAGCCAATTCTATTTCACCACAGGTGAATTGAAAGGTGCAAAAAAAAAACCATTTAAATTTTTACCAAAAAATTTAAAAGTTACGTGTTTTTTGGGCTTTTGCGACCCAGTTGTTTTATTACGGGAGCATCTACGGGAAATCTTAAAAAGCAATTCCCATATTCACCACAGGTAATTGAAAGGGTGCAAAAAAAAAATCGTTTATTATACCAAAAAAAATAAACAGTTTCGTTTTTTTTTGACCCTTTTTTTCCCCGCATTGTTCATTGGAAAGCAGAAACTACGTAAAAACTTAAAACAAAATTCTATAGTCACCACAGGGAATTGAAAGGGGCAAAAAATTTCCGGTTTTATTATACGAAAAAAAAAACGTTAAAACATAACAAAACTCCTTTTCCCGTTACTTTTTAATCTGGAGGTCGACAGGTTTTTAAAGGGCATACTGCGGTCCAGGGGCAGGGGGATAGTCAAAATCCAGGGAAACTTTTAAATGGTGGTTAAAGGGGCCCCCTTTTTGCGGCACTTTTTAAATCTGGGGGTATGCAGGGTTTTGGGGGTATGCTGCGGTTTTCCCGGGGAAAAGGGGGTTTTTTAAAGTCCCGTTCAAGTAACATGTTTGGTTCAAATCATACGCCTTCTGGCAAATTTTTAATTTGTGGATTATCAGGTTTTTAAAGGGGCAGGTGTGGTACAAGGGCAGGGATATGAATTTCTGTGACTTTTTTTTTTGTGACTTTTATAAATAAGTTGTTTCCTAAGAAGGTAAACAAAAAATCCCATTTGACTGTTGTTGGGTGTTAAAATTTCAGGGTTTCTTTCAGCCTTGTTTGGGTGTAATAATTTTAAGGTTTGTTGCTCTCCCCTAGACTTTAAAGGGGAATGCCCCATAATTTGTGCTCAATAACGAAAAAACCTTATCCGATAGCGGCCCGACTAAACGACTATCGTGATCTCGATAGCCCAAAGCAATCGCTCAAAACTAATTATAATAAAATTTACTTTTTAAATTTTTGTATTGGGGTAAATTTTAGGGAAAAATTGGGCATTTTTGGGCCCTTTTTTCAAATTTTTTTTTTCTCCAAATTCGACTTTCCCCAGGGTCAGGCAGACGACCTTGACATAGGTTTGCCTGTCGGGGGGCAGTAAAGTTCCTAGTTTTGCCGAACCCCATTTTTTTTTTTAAAATGTCTAATAAATTTCAAGTGGGAGCAACAATGCCCCCCAGAACGCCCCCCGAACACCCCTTCATGGTTTGGCACAATTTGAAAGTGTGAGTCTTACGAAAAAATGCGCCCCAAAAAACATTCATTAGGGGCATTAGACATCGTTCCCGGGTCCCGTTTTGGGGATTGTTTCTCCCGGAAAAAAAGGGGAAAAACCCCTTTTTATACACGTTTGCCCCCTTGTGTCTGATCTATAAGTAGCTTTTACTGTGTAATATTTGTTTTTTTTGTCTGTACTTATAACCTTTTAACTGTAAAGTGCTGCGGAATATGTTGGTTCTATATAAATAAAGATTATTATTATAATTTCAATTATTTTTATGATAACATTTTTATTAAAACCTATTCAATGATTTCAACATGCATTAAAAAATGGATGTTTCGTACAGTGAACCGTAAGTGTGCCTCTTTGACTGTCTAAAAGTTTTGGAGGTATGCTGCTGCTTTGGAGGGCATGCTATAGAATTAATGGGAAGCAGGATCTCCTTTTTTATCTTGTTTATATGTGTAGTGTATGGGAGACATCATAACAGCTAGACTCCACCTTTTCTCTTATGAACAATGGAAAATTAGAATTGGAGCTTGTAGATGAGAAATCAGATGAAAAATACCACATACAAATGATATAATGGTCATAGTACTGTCCACGTATAAATTGTAGCCCTGATATAGTATTTAGTAATTTAGAAAAATAGTATTCACAGCACACCGAATATTTAATGCTTAAAAAGGGCTTTATTATTAAGAGGCATGGATCATCACATTAATAACAAAAAAGGGGCTATTGCACCCAAAACAAAAAAAAATTGAAACAAATGTTGCCAAAATTAAATGTAGTTTTAAAAATGGTTCTTGTTTTTAAGATTCTGATGTCTACAGAGATATCGACGTTTCAGTAGATATGCCTTTATCAAGAGACATCTGACAGGAAGGCCAAGGATAATGTAGGGTATTTGTAAAAATATAATTGTACAGAATGGCGGCAGAATGGAGTAATAAGGAGAGTCCTGGGGATAGGTGCCAAACAGGAGGCTGTATACCTAATTAGTAATTTAGACTTTCCATTGATATCCACATGGTTTGGCAACCAATGCAACCCAGGTAACTGTGTTTACCTCTAATCTGAAGTCTATCCGGGGGCTCTCCCAAATTTTACACGCTTTAAAAGTGTTATTGGGCACTTTTCTGGAATCGTACTGCTTAAAAGGGTATTCCGGTGTTTTGGAGAGCTGACCGTCCTTGTACAGTTCTCTTCATTTACTTCTATTGGATTTTCAAATACAGCAGAGCAAAAAGGAGTTGGAGATACCACTTTGAATGCAAGACAAAAATGAAATGGATCCTATTTTTTTTTTTTTTTTGAGGGGGGGGGTCTTTTGTAAACACAGGCAATATCAGATTTCAAATATTGGATACGAAAGACATCAATATCACATTAAAAAGCAAACGTCCCTTAAAACAAAGCATTTATTAATTTAATAATTAGAACCCTATTACAACAAATCCACAAAACACTGTCCGAGTCATATAGGTTGTTACTCAGCCTTCAGAAGACTAATGGGATTCCGGGAGTAGACAAACTCCTGCTAATTAGAAAGCAATGTTCATCTTAAAAGTGTCAGGGGAACTTCAAGGGTATACAAAATAATGATTAGGGAAGAGCATAAGGGATCTCACCCTATCATGGCTCTATCAATGACCCTGAGAGGAGCACGCGCCCTGGAAGGGGCGACTCTGCAATTTAGCCCTAGACACCTTATAAATCCCTATAAACCAAATATGTAGCCCAAACGTGTTTCCACAGCAAGTTTCATCAGTGGGCACATAGAGCAAAAAGTAAAGAAAGAAAGAAAGAAAAGCAGAAACAACATGGATATATGTCCCATGTTGGTCATACATCGTCTTTTGATGTCGCTGCAGACGAACGACCTGAAATGCCGGCCGCCAAAAAATGGTGGCGGTCGTTAAGGGGTTAAAGACGACCTGTGACATCTCCTGACATATCTGTTAAGTAAATTCTTGTGTTCCTTGTGAAAGCCATAACTTGTGCCTTCCAAGAGCCATAACTTTTAATTTCTTCATCTCTATTGTATAGACATATACGATATCTATATATGTATAGACATTGTTTATCATAGAATAAAATGTAATGTAATAATGTTGCCATTAACCGTACCATGCAATCTACTGGAAAAGCCAAAAAGTTTTTATTTTGTGAAATGCGAAAAAAAACATAATTGCGCTATTTTTCTGGGGGTTTAATTTTTATGTAGTTTACTGTTCAGTATAATTGACGTGTTATCTATATTTGGCATGTGTGTACAATTCCAGTGACCAAATTTGAAGGTTTTTTGTAATATTTTGGTACTTAAAAAAAAAAAAAAAAATAAAAACATTCAGTACTTTTTAGGTTTGTGCTGCAGCCCCAATTTCTGTGACCAATTATCTTTTTTAGTTTTCCATCTATCGACCTGAGTGAGGCGATTTAATTCTTGCAGGCTGAAGTGTTGTTTTTATTGGAACTATTTTGGCCACATGCAACTTTTTGATCATTTTTTTTTTCGATTTTTGGGGGACATGGAATGATCTAAAAAAAAGAAAATTTTGACATTGGGAATAAATTTTTTATGGCGGTCATCATACAAGATAAATGATATTTTAATTAATTAGACTTTCACAGAGGTGGCAATACCAAGTACTGTATGTGATTTTTTTCTGACAAAAGTTTTTTTTTACTTTTACTATTTTGTATCTTTTTTATATTTTTACTTCCTCAATTTTTTTTTACTTGTATATGCTGTCCCCTTTGGGTGCTAGACCACTAGGGGCAAGATTACATGCACACCCTTTTGCATTATATAAATGATGCAGCAGGGTGTGCAAAAGTGGCGCACACCCTGCAGGAAGTAATAGGAGCAGTGACATGGTAGTTCCAGAAGCCTACATTAGGCTTCCATATGCTATGGCAACCTATGGGCACCCTGCAATCTCATTATGGGGGTGCCATTCGAGGCGCAGAATAGTGTGTAGCACAATACTTTATTCATTTAGATGCCACAGCTGCAATCAGCGTGGCATCTAAACAGCAGGGAACAGAGCTGTCTCTGATCCTTGCTATTAGTGGGTTGGAGGGTGTTCATTCTAATTAACAGCCGCCACTCACCACCTATTGTCACTAAGCTCACTCGCTCCTTATTGACAATAGAACGTATCACTGTGTCCATTGTCGCTAAGGGGTTAAAGAAAATTCTGCAACTGTCCCATGTCTCTGAATATGGCTCCATGTGCTTGCAAAAATATTATCTTTATTCATATGAAAATAAATGATTTTCATTTGCAAATATTTGTTCACCAGAGCTTCCGCATGTGAATATACCCACAGGCTGTGGGCAGTCGTACGGGTGGCGCAATTTTTATGCCATAGACAAACCTGCTGCAAAATCATAGTCACATAAATGTAATGCATTTACAGCTGTAATGTAAAGTTTGAAGTTTTTCTCAAATCTGCATCAAATGTTCATGTAAACCCTTGGAGCTAGGATGTGGATTCACCTTTCTGAACGTGGCTTACTCTGGGTCCATATGATGTCTCAGTACCATCCATGACCAACATTGCAGGTATCCATTTAGACCTATAAGGCAAATGAAGTGCAATGTGACTGCACTGTTCTGTTTACTAAAGGTATTTGTTTTCTGTGCCAACCACACTTTTTTCAGGCACAGAAACACATACTTTTGGAAGTTAGAACAAACATAGTCACTTTGGACAATGTTTGCCCTATTGTTCCCTTCATCACAATATTAGTTGGGTAAAATTTTCAGGAATCCAAATGGATATCCACAATAGAATTTCCGAACAGACTGAAATGTGGTGCAGCCCAGCCTAATCCATGTCCTAAAAACTTGGTGAAATCTGTTCAGATAGCTGAAAAAAATATCCAGACGGAGACTGCAACGGATCCCTACGGAACAGTAAAGCAAACATAGTACAAAGTCTGTGCTGACACTTTTCAGGCACAGAAAACTCATACCTTTGGGAGTACAAGAAAAGATAGCCACTGTGTACCTTGTTTGCCCTATCGAACACAATAGCAAATATTCATCTCACCATAAGTAGGGTGCAACATCCTATTTCACAAATCCAAAATTTATTGTGGAAAATTTAAAGCTCAAGGTCACAATATGTAAGTACTTGCGTGTTTCAGGCTTCTATAGTCCTTAATCATACCATACAATTCCCCCAATCCAAAACCCATGTGTTTAAATACCCGTGCTGACCAACCAAGATCCAACAACAAGTGTCCTAGAAAAGAAAAAACAGAATCAGGACACAAAAAACAAAACATATACAGAAATAAAAACATAAATTAAATTGGTATATAGCTGTGATGTCTTGTCAATGATTTAAACCCTTAAATATATACCTATAAGAAATGTATACCAATATTACTAAGGGACAATGGTTCAAAATACCAAAAAAGGCTTAGGCATGTATTTTCTACTAACAGGAACATCAGAGACTATTGGGATGTTTGTTTAAAAAAATTAGTGGTTGTGCATGCTGTTGCTAGAAGTAGCGTTGAGCACTTGTGACACTTCTCTGCAGCTGAGATTTATGCAGATCATTGTGTTTTGAAGTTTGGCAGGTTGGGAGTGTATTTTTATTCATATAAACATTGGAGATTAATGGAAAGTTTGTGCAATACAATCTAGGAATGCGTACATTTGGATATCATCTAGATACAATAGTATGTTGGTATCTTCCTGATTGGAAGAGATGTGTAATTGGTAGTGATGAGCGATTACATTGACTATCGTCATCGGTGATAGTCCGATATCTTCAATTATCAGAGACGATTTCCGATATCGATAATAGATTTATTCGCCAAATTATTTGTTTTTTTTTTTATTTTAAAAAATTTTTTTTTATTTTTTTTTGATTTTATAGAAAATTTTTTGACCATTAACGTCTATGGAAGGAACTACACCTTCATTCTTACCACACTAAAAACAGGGCTGGAGAAGCTGATATTAACATCACACAACGAGTAAAACTGAGGGATACGTTCTACAACTTAGGCAACCACAATTAGTTATAAAATCACAGAAAAAAAGACACCACCATTCCTTATCCCTGTCTTTACCGACAGCATGACCCTTAAACCTGCATGGACCCACAATTAAAAGTGCCAGAAGCAGTATGATTTGAACCATCTTTTACTTGAACTGGCCATTGACTATACCTGTCCTGGAACGCCAGCATGACATGAACCTATCTGACGCCATAGATTTTAAAAAGTGCCATAAAAAGTAGTCTTTAACCCCCATTTTAGTTGAACTGGACTTGACTATATCTGTCCCTGGGCCACAGCATGAGCCCCAAACCTGTCTGACCCCACAGATTAAAAAGTGCCGGAGAAAGGAGTCTTTGAACCAACCATTTAGTTGAACTGGACATTGACTATACCTGTTCTTGTACCACAGCATGACCATTACACTTGTCCTGACCCACAGATTAAAAAAGTGCCGGAAAAAGGAGCTCTTTCAACCACCATTTTACAGTTTGAACTGACATTGACTATACCTGTCCCTGGGTAACCTACTTCTGTTCAAGTCTCCTCCCTTGTACATCCTGTACACTCAAGGAATATTTGTATCAGCTATTTTTGTGCATGCCAGTTTTTTAGTATTTTTCATTCTAGAAAACAAAATTTTTAAAATAGGATGGATATCCACACATCTTTGTTTTTCTTTTTTTAAATGTATGATTATAATGGGTAGTGTCTCACTACAGGGATTGCTAGTTTCTGTTTAACCCTTACCAGACGTATGTACATTTGAGTACTTCAAAGCGCCGGCAAGCGGCTTTGAAACGGGATCGCTGTGCGATCCCGCTTCACAGCCGCCGGGTGTTAGCGGCTAACTGCAGCTGTTTAACCCATCAGGCGCCACGGCAAAGATGGCCGCGGCATCTGAATGACTGAAAAGCGATGCCACGCACCGTTTTTCAGCCAGATCGTGAACATCATCGGTGAGATCGCTGATTCCCCCATGGTCTAAAGCATGTCCAGCGCAGAGACCTGTGAATGTCTGATCTCTGCCATGTGTTCCTGTTTGCCCCACTGTTCGTGGGCCGAAGACAGGAAGTGGGGAAACCGCCATCTTGTACCACGCCTAATTCATTGCCTAATGCAATGCATTAAGGACTGTATTAATGAATTGCGCCCCCAGTTGACCAGCACCATAGGGGGACTAAAATTTAAATAAAAAAAAAATAAATAAATTTTTAAACTACAAAAAAAAAGTATTAAAAGTCAAATCACCCCCTTTCCCCATTTACAAATAAAAACAATAAAATAATAAAAAAGTTACCATATTTGGTATTGCCACGTCCAAAAAAGTCCCGATCTATAAAAAATATAATATCATAATTTTATCCCTACGCTGACCCGGTAGAAGAAAAAAAAATTCCAAACGCCAAAATTGGCGTTTTTTTGGTCATTTCACATCACATAAAAATTTTGGAAAAAAAAGTAATCAAAAAGTCGCATCCATTCAATTGCAAGCATTAAAAAGTACACATCTTCCCGCAAAAAATTCCCCCTACTGACTCTTAGTGTTAGTACAAAAAAGTTATTGGTCGCCAAAAGGCGCCACAGACAAATTTCGGAATAAAAATGTTTGGGAATTTTTTTATGGTACCAAAAATAAGGGAAAAACCCAACTTGTTTGGATTCCCAATCTATCAACCCTGTAGAATACAATAACCCCTCTTTTTACCAAAGAAAAACCCGTAAGAACAAACCCCCCCCGCAAACAGGGCGCAAGTACGTTTTTTTCAATTTTGCCCCACTTAAATTTTTTTTTCGCCCTTTTAATTTTGTTTTGTTTTTTTTCTTTTTTTTTTTTTTGGGGGGTTTTTTGGGTTTGAAGGGCAAAAGCAAAAAAATTTTGAGCCATATTTTATGACCTCCGTCAGGAAGGGGGTTTAAAAATCTTGCAAAAACAATCATTTTGCAAATGGGCCATTAACAGTACCACCTATTCTTTTTCGACACAAAACCCCAATTCCACCCTTTAAGCAAAGGGCCCCTTTTTTTTCAAAAGGCCGAGATAGCTGCATTTTCCCAGCAAAAAGCCCCCAAAAAATTAAAAAAATGACCCCTTAAACCCCCTTTTGACAAAATTAAAACAAAAGCTGTTAGAAAAATTTTTTTTTATAATAGGACCCTTAGTATTGCTCATTTAAAGCACTGACCCAAAAATTTAAAAAATGACTTCTCAGCCCCTGTTAAAAAATTTTGGGGGGAGAAATGCCCTTAGGCCCCATTTCGTTCCAAAAGGGCCCTGATTTTGCTGTATCCACAAAAAATGACCCCCAAAAAATTTTAAAAAAAATTTCTTCTCGCCCCCGTTAAAAATTGTTTAGGAAAAGCCACTTAAACCCCATTTCTGTTCCAAAAGGGTCATATTGTTCTGTATCCACACAACATGACCCCCAAAAAAATTAAAAAATTTTCTTCTGGGGCCCCTGTTAAAAATTTGGGAGGGGAAATCCACTTAAAGCCACATTTCTGTTCCAAAGGATCATGAGGGAGCTGTATCTCACAGCAAATGACCCCAAAAAATTATAAAAATTACTTTTAGCCACTGTTTTAAAAATTGTGGGGGAAAAAACCACTTAGAACCCACTTTCTGCCCCAAAAGGCCCCATAAAATTAGCTTATCTCAAAACAGACCCCAAAACTTTAACAAAAAAAAATTTCAAAAGATGAAGGATAAATGGAAAGGGTTTTGTCATAAAAATTTGGTGTCTTTTACAGTCTCCTCACACAAAACCAAAAAAATAATTTTTGGGGAACTGGAAAAAAAATTGCAGTAAAAAAAGGGTCATTTTAAAAAAAAGTTTTAAAGGGACCTTTTCTTTTGGGAAAGGGGAATGTAAGTAGCCGAAAATTTTTGGTGACCCCGCAATTGGGGAAACAACACTCAGAGACCCTGCCTGATTTCTTGATAAAAGCAAAGACCACATTTCTTGAAAAGCCGGGATGCGTTTGTCTGTAATACTCCTCCTGCTATAATAGACGCTGGCGTTTTGGGGCGGGAAACCCCTTTTTTCGTGGCGACGGTCGGGCCATTAAAACCATTTGGGATCCCCAAAGTAAATTGGGTCCGGAACCATAAAAAAACATCGGTGTTGAGACGAATAGTCTGCACCAGTCTTAAGCGGGGTTTTGTTGTTTTATGGGCCCTGCATTACTGCGTTGGTGATGGTAAAAAAGATTCCAGAGGTCCCCCTTTGGGCTTTGCCACATGCATGCTGCTGCCGCTACGGCTACTTGGCACTCTATTTTTTTCCCTGCGAGGTGTGTTCCACCGGGGAAATTTAAAGGAACTAAACGGGACCAACAGAGTCTCCGTGATCAATCAAAAGGTCCCTTTTCCTGCTTTTATCTTTTTTTTGGGTGGGTGGAAGAAAGTGCTGATTTTTTGTTTTGTACCGGGGACCCAGGAGGGGGGCCACCGTAATGTTGTTCATTTTGAGGCCCTTAATGCGAGGTCATGTTGGAAAAAAGGGGAGATCCAAGCACTATGTAGAAGGGGAAACCTTGATTTCCCAACCTCTGGGTCGGGGGGGGCACTAGCAAACTGATTTTCCCCTCATTTTCCTCCTCCGCCTAAAATCGCGCCAACCCCCTTTCCCAAGGCAGGGATCGGTAACCGGGTCTAAAATCCCCCTTTCCCCCCCTCCTCCCCCCTCCGGCACGCTTAAAACACAGCCCGACTTGCCTCAGATATGCCCCCTGAGAGTGAGGCCCCCTTTGCACTAGCCCTGGACCCCGAACCACGCCTAATGAAAGCCCCGAAAAAAATTGAAAAAACCGGCCTTGTGGATTCGAGGGGAAAAAAAGGCTCCGTGTCCCCCTTTTTTTCCCCCGTTCCCCTCCGTCGCTGGTGGGACCTGATGTTTTCGGGTGTCCAACTTTGTTCCAGAACAAAGATACCAATGCATCGACAGGCATTGTCCGCCTGCCATTTTGTGGCTTCCAAAACGGGAAGGTTTGGGCAGACTCTTTCACCTGCCTCACTCTCGGGGCTAACCCCCAGGTCCCACCGTGCTTGTCGGGCCATGGTACTTTGTAGGTAATGGCTTTGCGCGTTTGGGCCACTTTCGCTGAATATGGGGTGGAATTCTGCGTTTGCCATGTCAAAAATGAGGGGGTTGCGGGGGGGGCCGAGCTGACGCTCCCAACGCCCCAGCGGGAGGAAGAGGGTGCGAAGGGGGCGGAAGGGAAATAGCCTTTGAGCCTTCCTCAGTAGCAGTCCAGCCCCGGGGTAGGCTTTAGAAATTTCTGGACGAAAAGGTTTTCCATGACATGTGCCGGGGAAAAAAAGTGCCCACCTACCGATCTTAAGGGGGGCCCACAATTTCCCCGTTTATCCCCAAACCCACCTTGCCTGGCAAAAGGTTCTTGCACCCAGCTAGTGCCGGTCTCGTTGTGGAGAGCCGCCCCACACTCCGCCCTGTGTTGGGGGAGGGTTCCCCAAGACAGTTAAATTTTTTCAACACGGGCCGGGTTTTTCCGGGGACGTGATACCCCCAAAGGGACCGGGGGGGAAAAACCCCTGCAACCCTGGGGTTTTGAAGATGTGCCCCGAGCCAAAGCCCCCCCTCAAAAACCAGAGACATCCACCGCCACCCGTGAGCTGCCAGAGATATGCGGCCTTGGCCATGCTTACTAGTCCTGTGTGGGTCAATGGATTTTCCAACACAGATAGAAAACGCCTTAAAAATTTTGATGACATGGGGCTGGCCAGGCGGGACGGCTTTTCGGCAAAAAAATGCCTGTCGGCATCGGGTATTGGGGGAGGAAAGGGAAAAAGACTTGGCGGAACCCCTCTTTGTCCACCAAGGGAAAGGCAACATTTCCAGGCCAAAAGCCTGGCAATGCCGACATCAGGCTTTTGGCTTTGGGAGGGTTTGGGTAAAAGTGTTTCTTTGGCTCCCAAAAACCCTGGAAACAGAAGGCTGGCTGCTAACTGGCCGCTGTACGGCGTCAGCCGTCAAACTGGGGGAAAGGGGAAAGGGGGAGGGGGGCTCGGTGGGCTGGTGGTACCGGGCCGGGGGAGGCTGAAGCGGGGCGACCCCTGACATGACTCGAGAGACAGGGGCAGCTGAGGAACGCTTGGTGGTGGCGGAGGGGGAGGGGGAGGCGGGACAGAGGGGGACAGGGTTTGGAAGCCCGGCATCGGGTGGCCTTTTTTTGGCAAGTGTCCCTCCTTTCAACTCATGCTTCGCTGCTGTGATTTAAGCTTTTTGGGGTTTTTAAAAAACCCTTAAGTTTTGCCTCTACTATCTTTTCGGCAAAGGCGGCATATGACACGGGGGGTAAAACAGAGGCTTGCTCAAAGAGGCCCAGGTTTTAAGAGGTCCTGGCCCTTCCGACGCGATAAGGGGGGGTTTTTCTGCTGCCGGGCCCCCCCCCCGGAAATCTTTCAGGGGACTTCTGCGACCGCCCCTCCCCTTTTTGAGGCGGGGGACCCTATTACACTACCCCCCGTTTTCCTTCTGTCATTGGGGAAGCGCCGCAAGAAAAAATTCTGCGGAAAAGACCCGTTGGATCCACAATGCTTCATCTAATCATATAAACGGGTGACTTCCCTCGTCCCCCTTCTGCACCGGGACTGCGGGCTACAACAAGAGGCACTCAAGGTGTGCCGACCCCCGGGATTTTTGCCGTTTACCGCTTCTTTCCTCCTTGATGGAAATCCAACGGGGCGTAAGGGCAGAAAAAATCATCCTCTTGGCCTTTTATTTTTTTAAACATGCCTTCTGACCCCCCCTTTTTGTCATCAAAGAGGTTTTCAAAAAAGGGTTTTTATTCACAGGGTGGGTACACAGCTGACTTTGGCTGACTTCGCTTCATGTTGGCGGTCGTGAACTGATGAGACGTTTGTGGGCCCTGACGGAGGCGAGGAGGTAAACTGCTGGGTGCAGGGGTTTCATTTTCCAAAGAAGAACCAGATTTGCGACGCTTTCGTTACGAGTTTTACGGGCCCCGACCCAGCGATGACCGGGCCCACGGTCCTGCAAGACGATCTTTTCGTGTTTTCCCCCACCTGGAAGGGACCTTCTCTCGCCTCTCCTCCCGTCCTACCCCCCTCTTTGCTCGTTACACCTGCATTTCGCTCCTGTTCAGAAAGATAAAAATTTTAGAAGGTTTGGAGAGTTTTGGAAAATCCTTATTTAAAAAACGGCAAAACACAGCTATTCTTAAATCCCTTAATTTCCTACAACCAATAAGATTAGAAACTGAAAGTTTCTAGCGAATACCTGGAAAAGCGTTGTGGAAAACCTAAGACAAAATCAACAGTGTTCTTCCCTTTATCCCCCCGGGGTTTAAACTGCCAGAAGGATAGGAATTGATAGTTTTTTAACAAACTACTACAAGCGCTTCTGCGCAAAATGAGAAATTTAAGAGCGCAATAAAACTTTAAAATTCACGGATGAGAAATTTTCATTTTTTAATGACAAACGAGAACATTTTCTAAAAATTTTTTCAAAATTTTAAACGTGGGTGTTTTAAAAAAAATGGGCCGCACCATTTCAATACCGCTATTTAAATTATCGGAAACAAAAAGGGGGTTTTTTGCCCAATGAAATACACCAAATAACACAAATTTTTGTATTCAAATTTAAGTACAAGGTGGCCCTATGAACAAAACTGGGCCGCACCAAGTAAAAAAAAAAAACCTATTTGAATGTATACGATAATAAAAGGTGGTTGGCACCTAGAATACACCGCAATTACTCAAATTTTTTGTATGGTAAATAAGTACGATGGGTCTTTCAACAAAACTGGGGTGTGCCAAAATGAAAAAAAACTAATTAAATTGTGTACTTTTTAAAAAGGTGTTTTTTTACCTTTGAAATACAACACCCAAATTTTCAAATTTCTAAAAGGAAATCTGTACAAGATGGGGCTTTTAACAAAAATGGCCTGCGCCAAATGAAAAAAACCTAATTTTTTGTTACGAAAATAAAACATGGTTTTTGCCCAAAATACACCCGCGGTGACTAGAAAGTCCCCGTATCCTATTTAAGTAAAAATTGGGTCTTAACAAAACTGGGTGCGCCAAAGTGAAAACCCCGTAATAAAATTTTGTACGGGTAAAAAAGGTTTTTTTGCACCTATAAATACACCTCAATTACTACAAATTTCTGTAAGGTAATTAAGTACAAGAGGGGCTTTTAAAAAAACGGGCTGCGCCCAAATGAAAAACACCTAATTAAATTGGTAGGTAAAAAAAGGTGTTTTTGCACCCATTTAAAACCCTGCAATTAACAAGCAAATTTCTGTAGGAAAATAAAAAATCCCAAATGGTTTCCTTTTTTAAAAAACTGGGCCCGCGCCCAAATGAAAAGCTGCAATTAAATTTTACTGTTAAAAATAGGGGGTTTTTGCCCTATAAAAAACAAAACCCTTACAGAAATTTTTGTATTAAAAATTTTGGGGACAAGGGGTCTTTAAAAAAAAAGGCCCGCGCCAAAAGAACAAAACCAATTAATGTGTACGGATAAAAAACGGGTTTTTGCACCTAAAATAACCCCGCGTGACCAGAAAAATTCTGATCCCTTTTGGATAAAAGTGGGGCTTTTTAAAAAAGCGGGCCGCCAAATGGAAAAACACTAAAAAAAAATTTTGTAGGGTAAAAAACGTGGTTTTTTTTCCCTTATAAATACACCTGCGGTGACTAGAAAAATTCTGTACCTTTTGTGGTACAAAGGGGTCTTTAACAAAGCTGGGGGGCACCCAAAATGAAAAAAAACCTAATTAAATCGTGTCAGATAATAAAAGGGGGTTTTTTAAAAACCCCGCAGTTACGTAAAGATCTGTATCCTAATATAATCAGGCTGCACAAAAAAACAAGCTAATTTTCACCAAAAACTGGCCAAAAATGTTAATAAAAACCCATTTTAATGCAGGGTCAAAGCAAGTCTGAGCGCACAATATCCACTCCCTTTTAAAAGCCTGCCCGCCTGCCACCGTCTGCTGGTTTGCCCCACCGCCCCCACCCCCCCACCGCTTTGGGGTACCGCTAGATGCCCTTTTTAAAAATTCTAGCTTTGTATAAAAAAGAAATTTTAAACTACCTAAGTTTTAATTCACAGCTAAAAGCATAGTTGTCTGTGTGAAAAAAGAACGTTTCGTGAGCGTATTAGAAGACCGAGCCAACGTCCGTCTTATATACAAACACACACTGATGCAACGGAAGGCTTTCTATGTAAAACCCGGGGGCTTTTGATTTTTTTAGCCAAACCCAAACCATACACATCCCAGTCATGACGTCACACACCCAGCCCCCCGCTCTATTCCAACTGTTTTTCTGGGGGCCAAAATAAGGGAAACGGAAATGGCGAAAAATCAATAGATTAAAGCGCAGATTTTCACCCCAAAAACGCAATGAAAATTTCCGATCAAATAAAAACCGCCGTTTTTAACTTTGTCGTAATAATCCTCATAATTGGCAGGGCAAAGTTCTTTTTAGCCAAAACTTACGTTTACCGGTGTGGGTCAACTCCCGGGTTTATAGTGGAAGATTTTTTTTCTGTTTGTATTACTTTATTTATTGAATCCAAACTGAAGAGTACGTCTCGCCCCAGAACGCCCCACAACATTTGCCGCCAAAAAGTGTCCTTGGCGCAGTACCGAGGCACTTTTGACGCCAAAGTTTGGAGTGTGCCTGTTTATACATCTAGAGAGCTTGCCTACTACAGCTTTTTGAGGCCAGAATTCTGGTGCAGCCCCGTTCATACAGTACATGTTGCCCTATGTATCCAGCATTAAAATCCAGACTGTTTCTCTATTGATAAGATTATTCCAGTGATCGCTACCCTGCACACAAAGGAAATAATACTTAAGATTTCCAGAACCTTTAACGTTGAAGTTTCGCCCACATGTACAAAATCGCATGGGTGCCTTATGGATTCCAAGTCTTCATCAGTAGGGGAAACTAAGATTAAAAATGTATTTTTCTTCCCTTCATCCACATTTTTTCCCAACCCGTGGCTGACCTTGATGGACCTATGTTTTATTTTAACCTTCCTAACTATGTAACAATGCTTTGATACCGCTGAGACAGTTCTCACACCCTGAGTTGCCAACATCTGAGATATGTTTGTGAATCTGATCTTTGAGTTTTAGTTTCGTGCAGCCAACATACTGCATTCTACATGTGGTGCATGAAATTATCTCAGTAGAATGTGATACATATTCTGCTAAAGTTATCAAACAGCTGCAATAAGTACATTTATTATAACCTCATTATCACACGAAGAAACAGGCCGGCTCATAGCTAGCTACAATCCAACCATGTTACCATAGGATTTTCGAATATAGCTGAACGTACACACTCAGCTATACTTAGAACTCCCATAGCAGTAAATGGGGAGGTTGGCTCTAAGCACTGCCCTCCTCATTCTGTTACACGGTTGGCTCATAGATATGTAGTAGTATGTGTAGGAGATGGATTAGTAAGAAGACTCAAGGAAAGTATTTTGCCTATTGAAGGAGCCTTTGGATCCAGGTTGAGGAGTGAAATGTATTTTTTAACATTGCTAACTATTTCTGGATATTTAACAGAATAAGATGTTATAAAGGTTGCCAAATGTTTAAATGCATTTTTTGATTTTGTATTACAAAAGGACATCAATTGTTGATGATCCATCCCCGTTAAGAACCGTATTCATTGCTGTATCTGGGGACCATTGAGGATGTTGTTGGCACTTGAGTCTATTACAGATACAATTAGCTTCTCGTAAAAAAAATTATCATATGTTCAGTTGCAAAATCTCTGCAACATCTCTACTAACTGAATATTTTTTTGAGGGGATTTTACTGATCTATACAGATCTGTTGCAGTGTCCATTCTGATACATGTTTCAGAAATCCAAATGGACATCTGCATCAGAGGTCCCGAACAGATCGAAACGTAGTGTGAACCCAGCCTAATCCATGTCCTAAAACTTGGTGAATTTCATATGTATAAATGGTGAATCATGCTGCACAAATTCGATTATTCCTTCGATTTGTGTCGCGTATTACATGGTGTATTTATCCATAGGAAAAATATACTGTATGAACCTAGCCTTCATGTCTGACGTATCTAGAAAACAACCCTCAATTTTTTAATACACTTTCTTGAAGATAGATTAGAGAACTACAGAAGAAGACAATAATTATCTTGTCAATTTTGCAGACACTGGAACTAGTCACGTTACAAGCTTGCATTAAATCCCTATACGACGGGATTTTAAAATGGTCGACTTATTCATAAAATGTTGTAGTATTAGTAGTGTTAATTTACATTTTCTCTTTTCTCATGTTTTCCTATTCTTCAGTTTTACTTTAACTACATCTATCTTAGCCTTGCACTATATCTCAATAAAGATTGTGGAACTCCATAAAATTGACCAAGTTTATCAATTTGTTTTTTTCCCAAA
>JAODAL010057614.1:0-22575 GCA_025379985.1 Phyllomedusa bahiana
ATCCCACCCACCATCTCCACCCCTGGACATTCCTACACTCCATCCCCCCCTCTCCCCACCCTGGACCCTAACCCCATCCCACCTCTCTCCACCCTGCTTCCAAAACCCCCATCCCCTCTCTCCACCCCTGGACATTCCTACACTCCATCCCACCTCTCTCCATCCCTGGACTTTCCTACACTCCATCCCACCTCTCTCCATCCCACCTCTCTCCATCCCTGGACATTCCTACACTCCATCCCACCTCTCTCCATCCCTGGACATTCCTACACTCCATCCCACCTCTCTCCACCCCTGGACATTCCTACACTCCATCCCACCTCTCTCCATCCCCGGACATTCCTACACTCCATCCCACCTCTCCTCCACCCCAAACATTTTTTCCCCTCCTCCCCTCTTATCCCCGGACATTCTTTTTCATCCCTTTCTCTATTTTGGACATTCCTACACTCCATCCCACCTCTCTCCATCCCCGGACATTCCTACACTCCATCCCACCTCTCTCCATCCCTGGACATTCCTACACTCCATCCCACCTCTCTCCATCCCCGGACATTCCTACACTCCATCCCACCTCTCTCCATCCCCGGACATTCCTACACTCCATCCCACCTCTCTCCATCCCTGGACATTCCTACACTCCATCCCACCTCTCTCCATCCCTGGACATTCCTACACTCCATCCCACCTCTCTCCATCCCTGGACATTCCTACACTCCATCCCACCTCTCTCCATCCCTGGACATTCCTACACTCCATCCCACCTCTCTCCATCCCTGGACATTCCTACACTCCATCCCACCTCTCTCCATCCCTGGACATTCCTACACTCCATCCCACCTCTCTCCATCCCTGGACATTCCTACACTCCATCCCACCTCTCTCCATCCCTGGACATTCCTACACTCCATCCCACCTCTCTCCATCCCTGGACATTCCTACACTCCATCCCACCTCTCTCCATCCCTGGACATTCCTACACTCCATCCCACCTCTCTCCATCCCTGGACATTCCTACACTCCATCCCACCTCTCTCCATCCCTGGACATTCCTACACTCCATCCCACCTCTCTCCATCCCTGGACATTCCTACACTCCATCCCCGGACATTCCTACACTCCATCCCACCTCTCTCCATCCCTGGACATTCCTACACTCCAGACAACGTCATGGCAAAGCTCAGCATCAGGACATTGTTTCGGGAGTAGAGAGAAGCACAGGAACCAGAGAAGGAGACTATGTGGGACATTTGGGCTATTTGCTGACTATTCCAAGTAATCTCGCTTTATCCAGGTTTCCATGAATCTTCCAGACCTTCCAGGAGAGATACAAGTATATCTGATCTAGACACAGTATATCAGGGGGAAATATACTCTAGTATCTGTGACTGAAAGTTTATATGCCTTTTCGGGAGGTGTCTGATCAGACCCCTCAGCCTAAAGAATAGTGGTAAGTGTTCAACTTTGTAAAGAAGGTAAGAACAAGTAGTGCCATGAAGTGTAGTTTGATGGAGAAATCAATGGGGAAGGAAGTAGCTAACTTCTCCTCTTGCTTAGGATTCAGCTAAAGCATGGAATGCACTGGCAAGGCAATGGGGTGTCCGACACAGACCCAGAACAGTTTCTGGTCAAATTTTTGGTGAAATCACAGACCAACTTTTGAACGTTCTCATTGGATGTCTACATTCTCTCCCACTTAAAAAACTAGGAGAGCACCACATGGCCAACACCTCTAATAGAGACGAGCGTTGACCATAGACCCCCATAGCAACCTCAACCTAAGAGACCATTTAGAGAGGACTATTCTACACCCTTGGTACTCTGGGATCAGTACAGAATAGTCTAGCACCATGACGGGTTTCCCTTGAAGGATTCATATGGTCCTAGATGACCCTCTAGTAGACATTCAGACAGAAAACGTCGAGTGAGTTGCATGTGAATTTTTTTCTTATTCCAATAAAAACCACTGGGACAACCGGCGAGGCGTGCCGAACCTCAGCCCTCACTAAGGGAAGGTAAGGCCATTACCCATCATGATGGAGAATCAATCACAAGATTACGTATCAGACGCTCGGAAGTGATTAGATTTTCATAAAATGTTTGTATGGCGAGAATGACTTTTTTGGTAAGGGATCCCTCGTTGCACCCCCAGCAACCCATCTCCTCTCCAGGCTCAAGCTGTTCTAAGCTGGAGCAGCTGGGGTGGAACGTTAGCCTTTTCATCGCGGAGAGAATATCCAATTTTCCACCACATTTCTAACACAAGCTCTCAGGAGAGTGGAGGGATGGCACAGATTCTTCTCTATTGCATAAATACACTGCTACAGTGTCGGATGGGGTACCTGGGCAATGGCAATGGAGTTGATTCTTGGGGCCCACCAGTGGAGTTGATTCTTGGGGCCCACCAGTGGAGTTGATTCTTGGGGCCCACCAGTGGAGTTGATTCCTGGGGTCCACCAGTGGAGCCGATTCCTGGGGTCCACCACTGGAGCCGATTCCTGGGGTCCACCAGTGGAGTTGATTCCTGGGGTCCACCAGTGGAGTTGATTCCTGGGGTCCACCAGTGGAGTTGATTCTTGGAGCCCACCAGTGAAGTTGATTCTTGGTTTCCACCTGTGAAGTTGATTCTTGGAGCCCACCAGTGGAGTTGATTCTTGGAGCCCACCAGTGGAGTTGATTCTTGGAGCCCACCAGTGGAGTTGATTCTTGGAGCCACCAGTGGAGATGATTCTTGGGACTGATCAGTGGAGTTGATTCTTGGGGCCCACCAGTGGAAATGATTCTTGGAGCCATCAGTGGAGTTGATTCTTGGAGTCCACCACTGGAGCCGATTCCTGGGGTCCACCACTGGAGCCGATTCCTGGGGTCCACCACTGGAGCCGATTCCTGGGGTCCACCACTGGAGTTGATTCCTGGGGTCCACCACTGGAGTTGATTCCTGGGGTCCACCACTGGAGTTGATTCCTGGGGTCACCACTGGAGTTGATTCCTGGGGTCCACCACTGGAGTTGATTCCTGGGGTCCACCACTGGAGTTGATTCCTGGGGTCCACCCCTGGAGATGATTCTTGGGGTCCCCCACTGGAGTTGATTCCTGGGGTCCACCACTGGAGTTGATTCCTGGGGTCCACCACTGGAGTTGATTCCTGGGGTCCACCACTGGAGTTGATTCCTGGGGTCCACCACTGGAGTTGATTCCTGGGGTCCACCACTGGAGTTGATTCCTGGGGTCCACCACTGGAGTTGATTCCTGGGGTCCACCACTGGAGTTGATTCCTGGGGTCCACCACTGGAGTTGATTCCTGGGGTCCACCACTGGAGTTGATTCCTGGGGTCCACCACTGGAGTTGATTCCTGGGGTCCACCACTGGAGTTGATTCCTGGGGTCCACCACTGGAGTTGATTCCTGGGGTCCACCACTGGAGTTGATTCCTGGGGTCCACCCGGGAGTTGATTCCTGGGGTCCACCAGTGGAGTTGATTCCTGGGGTCCACCACTGAGTTGATTCCTGGGTCCACCAATGGAGTTGATTCTGGGGTCCACCAGTGGAGTTAATTCTCGGGGCCCACCAGTGGACTTGATTCTTGGAGCCCACCCGTGGAGTTGATTCTGGGGGTCACCAGTGGAGTTGATTCTGGGGCCCACCAGTGGACTTGATTCTTGGGACCCACCAGTGGACTTGATTCTTGGAGCCCACCAGTGGAGTTGATTCTTGGAGCCCACCAGTGGAGTTGATTCTTGGAGCCCACCAGTGGAGTTGATTCTTGGAGCCACCAGTGGAGTTGATTCTTGGGGCCACCAGTGGAGTTGATACTTGGGGCCACCAGTGGAAATGATTCTTGGAGCCACCAGTTTAGATGATTCCTGGGGCCCACAACTGGAGTTGATTCTGAGGGTCCACCACTGGAGTTGATTCTTGGGGCCACCAGTGGAGATGATTCTTGGGGCCACCAGTGGAGTTGATTCTTGGGGTCCACCAGTGGAGTTGATTCTTGGGGTCCACCAGTGGAGTTGATTCTTGGGGTCCACCAGTGGAGTTGATTCTTGGGGTCCACCAGTGGAGTTGATTCTTGGGGTCCACCAGTGGAGTTGATTCTTGGGGTCCACCAGTGGAGTTGATTCTTGGGGCCCACCAGTGGAGATGATTCTTGGAGCCCATCAGTGGAGATGATTCTTGGAGCCCATCAGTGGAGTTGATTCTTGGAGCCCACCAGTGGAGTTGATTCTTGGAGCCCACCAGTGGAGTTGATTCTTGGGGCCACCAGTGGAGATGATTCTTGGGGCCACCAGTGGAGTTGATTCTTGGGGCCACCAGTGGAGATGATTCTTGGGTCCCACCAGTGGAGTTGATTCCTGGGTCCCACCAGTGGAGTTGATTCCTGGGTCCCACCAGTGGAGTTGATTCTTGGGTCCCACCAGTGGTGTTGATTCTTGGGTCCCACCAGTGGAGTTGATTCTTGGAGCCACCAGTGGAGTTGATTCTTGGAGCCACCAGTGGAGTTGATTCTTGGGGCCACCAGTGGAGTTGATTCTTGGGGCTACCAGTGGAGTTAATTACTGGGGCCCTATTATATTATCTGTAAAATGGTTCGTTCGTCTCTATTCACAACAAAAACGAGCGGATGACATAGAAAGATACACGTCCCCCACTGTCCCCATACAGTCCGAAAAATTCCCAAGCGGGGGGCATCTTGCCAAGAATGCATCATGGGAGGTCGGCTTGCTTATGATACTTTGCCCAGTTTAAGGCTCTTAATTGAAGACAGCGTCCACAATCTGGGACGAGGGGTGAGGGGGGCATCTGCCAAGTAAACATAACAGCGCGGAGCTGGCCGGGTTATCAGGAATGTTCCACTGCAATCACTGCCTCAGCCAAGAGATGCGGCGCTCATCCACTCAACCCGGCCGTCATCTGACTCACGAGGTCGCCGCTACCAAAATGGTTTTCATTAGACTAAAAAATATTCATGTGCAACTCACACATCCCTTAGTCAGTCTAGGAGCCACAATGTGGCTTAAAGGGACACTCCAGGCAAAACTGATCCACTGGTTATATCTAATGCAGGGACTGAGGGGGCGGAGCCTGACACAGATGCAAACAACAAAGACAGATCCCAGTGTCAGGCTCCGCCCCTCTGGCCCTGCAGAACAAGGTCGACCAGTAGTGACTAGAGTGCTCCTTTAAAACTGAAGAAGCAAAGCGTATGGTGTGTGCTCAGAGACATAGATGAAGAGCTGCCATATACAATGTACTATAAATACTATCATAGGGGGCGCTGCAGAGGTGACTAACATAAGGAAACCGTAACTGTTGCTGATATGGGGGCGTCTGGGGCCGACACCGATATGGGGGCGTCTGGGGCCGACACCGATTTGGGGCGTCTGGGGCCGACACCGATATGGGGGCATCAGGGGCCGACACCGATATGGGGGCGACACTATAGTCAGAAGGTCACAGGGGATTCACCCCCGCCCTGCAGTTCTCTTGTGATGGGGGCACTGTGTCCAGAGGGGGTGTGGTCATAGTATGAGGGTGGGGCCTGTGTATACATGATGGTGCATACCTTATAGGGTGCAGTGTATACAGTTACACAAAGTATAGATATCTGTATATATAGTATACAATGCTATATACTATATACATGGCAGCATATTTTGTACACACTATAGCATATAGCCACTCACAGTACACATGACGGTATATACTACATACATGGCAGAATATGTACATGACGGTATATACTACATACATGGCAGTATATGGTGTAGTATATACCGTCAGTATGCAGCACCTGGCAGTACATGTTGTACACACTATAGTATACACTATCACTCACAGTATATAGCCGCTATGGCTCTCAGCAGTATTATTCTAGTCAGCCAGTAAGTCCCGGGCAGCAGGGAGACCCTGTGGCCGCCATGTGGCCTCTCCTCCGGGACTCCTGGCTCTTCAGCCGCCTCTTCTCTCCCTTTCCTTCTCCTCAGCCCGGATTCCCCGTTTCCAGCTGCCACGGAGCCGCTGGGCGCCGCCATCTTGTGGCTCACACTGCGCATGCGTCGCTGTGTGGCGGCTTCTCCTCTGTTCCCGGCCGCGCGCGGTGTGTCACCCGGGGGCCACTGAGCGTCCATCGAGACCCCGAGTCCTGGGACCCCCTGAGCGTCCATAGAGACCCCGAGTCCTGGGACCCCCTGAGCGTCCATAGAGACCTCGAGTCCTGGGACCCCCTGAGCGTCCATAGAGACCCCGAGTCCTGGGACCCCCTGAGCGTCCATAGAGACCCCGAGTCCTGGGACCCCCTGAGCGTCCGTAGAGACCCCGAGTCCTGGGACCCCCCTGAGCGTCCATAGAGACCAGAGTCCTGGGACCCCCTGAGCGTCCATAGAGACCCCGAGTCCTGGACCCCCTGAGCGTCCATAGAGACCCCGCGTCCTGGGACCCCCTGTGCGGCCATCGAGCCCCGGTGTCCTGGGACCCCCTGAGCGTCCATAGAGACCCGGAGTCCTGGGACCCCCTGAGCGTCCTTAGAGCCCCCGAGTCCTGGGACCCCCTGAGCGTCCTTAGAGCCCCCGAGTCCTGGGACCCCCTGAGCGTCCGTAGAGACCCCGAGTCCTGGGACCCCCTGAGCGTCCATAGAGCCCCTGAGTCCTGGGACCTATGAGCGTTCATAGGGACCCCTTTAAATTCCCAATAATGACCAGGCTTCTCCATCCTGGGAGTAGTTGTCTCCAGGTGTCAGTAATGGTTCCTCTCCCAAAGGAGACTCATCACCTCTTATCAGTAAGGAGCAAATGCAAGAAAACCGAAATAACCCACATGGTCTGTAGAGGCCAATACACTGAAATAGGAAAGTGACGGGTCCCTCACAGGCGCCCAGATATCTCCTACTGAAATGACTGAGAGTCACGGGTGTCAGATCCGGCTGAAATGTCTCATTTTTATGTCACCACTTTAACCCCTTTCCACCGCAGCCGGTTTTGGCCTCCCTGACAGAGCCCCATTATTAACCAAGATGAACACCTGAAAAGTACCTCATGACCAGCACCTTTTTTTTTAGTTTTTTGCCTCCTGGTTTTTCAACAGTCATAGCTTTTTTATTTTTTCAATGACGCAGTTATTTGAGGCCTCATTTTATATGGGAGAAGTTGTACTTTTTGGAGGCATAGTTTGAGTTCACATATAAATTATTGAAGAATTTTTTTTTCCAATTTTTTTTAATTACTTTTTTATAGCATTCATATTTCACACATAGAAACCTATGGGGAAAAAAGTGAGTTTTAGACAAAAAACGTTTCATACATGTGGCCCTAAATAACTTGTTAGATTAATTCTACAGGTTATTATGGTCGTGTGGATACCTAATATGTGTAGGTTTTTTTTGTGTAATGTACACACAATTATTTTTTATTAATGATTTATTTTTGTTATTTTTTTCTACACTTCTTTGTTTTTTGTTTTTTATAATTCTATTAAGGGATGGCTATTGTACAATCTTTTACACTGAGTAATGTATTAGCATATTCATGTATGCTAATACATTACCTTCTGTGTCAGTATAACACAGGCTGTAGTCAGGGCAGCACACAGTGTGCCCTGACTGCAGGCTTGTTATATACACAGCCCTGGGGCTACTCTAGGTCCCCAGGGCTGACTGTACAGACGTTCCCCGGGCTCCATTGGGTCACCGGGTGTCCCAATCACCCGATGGAGCAGGGGAAAGCCCTCTGATTTATGCAGCAGTCATGGACCGTGGCAATCAAAAGGTTAAGCGCCAGGGAGCGGAGGTTCCCTCCACTTCCCGGTGCTTGCAGAGACTGCACTAGGAACAGGGCTGTTAACTTCAGCTCTGTTCCTAGCGGTGCTGCGGTGATGGTGGCCACAAAACCCCTGTGTCTGCAGCGACGTCTTTTTGATGTTGCTGCAGATTAACAACCTGCAATGACCGCCGCCAGGGGATGTGAGCAGTCGTTAAGGGCCCGTCCACACGGCAGGGTTTTCGGTCAGATTTTCAGATGGTTTTCAGATTTGAAAACCGACTGTCAACCATCTGCATAGACTTTAAAAAAAATCCATGCAGCGGTCCACACTGAACGGATTTTTAGCCGGACTTTTTTTTAGACTGCTGAAGTTTAAAAAAACTTAGAACATGTTCAATCTTCTGCCCGGTGTTCGGGCGGAGTACATGCATGTCAATGGCTTTCGGGGGACATATGAATCCGTGGGCAGAACCGTCCCCCTCAACAGTGTTAAAAGCCTGAGGCTCGGTCTACAAAGAATAGGAAAAAAAAACTTTGAAAAACCGCTTTGAATCTGAGTATTCTGTCAGTTTTTCCTCCAAAGCAGCCGGGATTCCGACCAGTTTTTTTGGGTGGTTTTTGTTTTTTGTTGAAGTTTTTGGTCTATTTGGACCTTTTTTGGGGGCAGTTTTTTAGCGGAACCATCCTCAAACCATGCAGAAAAAATGTCCAAAAACCGCCCCATGGTTTACATAGACTTCAATAGTAAATTTTCCTCTGCAATCCAACCGCTGGTGCCCAAAAACGAGCAGAAAAAAATAACCTGTGTAGACTAGATTGTTTTTTGTATTAATGTGGAAGCTCTTCTGTCGGTTTTTCAGCGGTTTAAAAATTCCAAAACCGACGAAAATGCGATGGGAAACTTCTGCTGTGTAGATATAAGCTAAGGAGTTCAAATCTGACGTGTCAATTTATGTGCGAATAACTTTTTGATACTTTTACCTATCCATGGTATTCAGAGAATGTTTCCTCCTGACACATTGTGCTTTAAGTTAGTAAGAAATTTTGGTCCATACAATCCTTGTTTATTTGTGAAAAATATCAAATTGTTGTGAAAATTTGGAAGCATATGCCATTCTCAAAGTTCAAAATATCTGACAGATAGTTATTCCACACAAAATAGTTTATAACTAGCATCTACCATATGTCTACTGTAGGTTGGCATCATTTTTTAAATGTCTTTTTATTTTTTTATGACATTTAGGGGCTTAGAAATATAGTAGGCCCTTGGTGGGCCCCTCGGCATGGTAGGCCCGGGGCTGTTTCTTAGGGAGAAGAAAAGGCAAACAGCAAGAGACAAAGTCCAGCTGTATAAGTAGTACAGGAGCTGTAGAGTGGGCCCCAAGAAGCAACTCCACTGGTGGGCCCAAGAATCAACCCCACTGGTGGGCCCAAGAATCAACCCCACTGGTGGGCCCAAGAATCAACCCCACTGGTGGGCCCAAGAATCAACCCCACTGGTGGGCCCAAGAATCAACTCCACTGATGGACCCAAGAATCATCTCCACTGGTGGGTGCCAAGAATCAACTCTACTGGTGGGTGCCAAGAATCAACTCCACTGATGGGCCCCAAAAATCAACTCCACTGATGGGCCCCAAGAATCAACTCCACTGGCAGGTTCTAAGAATCAACTCTACAGGTGACTCCAAGAAACATCTCCACTGGGGGCCCCATGAATCAACTCCACTGGTGGCTCCAAGAAAGATCTCCACTGGTGGGCCCAAGAATCATCTCCACTGGTGGACCCCAAGAGTCAACTCCACTGGTGGGCCATAAGAATCAACTCCACTGGTGGCCCCAAGAATAACCCGCACTTGTGAGCCATAAGAATCAACTCCACTGGTGGACTCCAAGAATCAACTCCACTGGTGGGCCCAAGAATCAACTCCACTGGCAGGCCCCTAAGAATCAACTTCATTGGTGGCCCCAAGAATCATCTCCACTGGTGGGCCCAAGAATCAACTCCACTGGTAGGCCCAAAAAATCAACTCCACTGGTGGCTCCAAGAATCATCTCCACTAGTGGGCCCCAAGAATCAACTCCACTGGTGGCCCCAAGAATCAACTCCACTGGTGGGTCCAAGAATCATCTCCCCTGGTGGGCCATAAGAATCAACTCCACTGGTGGCCCCAAGAATCAACTCTTCTGTTTGACTCTAAGATCACCTTCTCTGGTGAGCCTCAACCACCCCAGACACTGGTAACCATACATTTTAGATGGTCACTGATACCGCCAAATATCTAGTGCCTGTGTCCAGCTATGGATAGGCAGGAGATCCTCTATAATACCGCCATCATTGCCTTTCTTCCTGGTGGAGGTAGTAAACAAGCTCTAGCCTTTGGCTCTGGTTCTCCGTGTGCCCGGTCAGTCATGGTCGATCAAGTGAGTCCTATTCCATGGAACAATGTACCTCACATGAGTCAACATCCACCCCTGTGCAAAAAGTGATGTCATCCAGGGTGCGCCCAGCGTACCATCAAGGTGACTGAATGGGAGCCAGCAGCAATAATGCGATGCCTTTGTTTGCTCTATCACATTTTATATTGTTTCCAGCAGAACCTTCTGAAATCAGCTCTGTTCTACAAAAATGGGGATTTCTCAAGTGGGATTTTTGTACACATTTTAAGAGGACCCGTGACCGCTCCTGACAGGTCTGTGTTAGTAAATCCTTGTGTTCCCTGGGAAATAGCCTCTTCTCCTATATCTCTGTGTTGTGCTGTTCCTCTGTTATTCCTCCTAGAAATGTATGACTGAATCTGTCAGATGGGTGTTACCACTGCAGTTGTCAAAGGGGCGTGCCCATGCACACACTGACTGTCGGCACTGATTAGACAATGTCAGACTGTAGGGACACACCTCCAATTGGTAACACCCAGCTGACAGATTGGACATGAATTTCTAGGAAGAATAACAAAGGAACAGCACAACATAGAGATTTAGGGTATGTTCACATGATGTATTGCGGCGTATACAGTACGCGCCGCAATACATTGTGTGTTTTGGGAGCTCACGCTGATCAGCATACCTCCATACAGTGCTCACATACCACCACACAGTGCTCACACACCACCATACAGGGCTCACATACCACCATACAGGGCTCACATACCACCATACAGTGCTCACACACCACCATACAGTGCTCACATACCACCATACAGGGCTCACATACCACCATACAGTGCTCACACACCACCATACAGGGCTCACACACCACCATACAGTGCTCACACACCACCATACAGGGCTCACACACCACCATACAGTGCTCACATACCACCATACAGTGCTCACATACCACCATACAGTGCTCACATACCACCATACAGGGCTCACATACCTCCATACAGTGCTCACCTCCAAACAGTACTCTCATACCTCCATACAGTGCTCTCATACCTCCATACAGTGCTCATATAACTCCATACAGTGCTCACTTACCTCCATAAAGTGCTCACATAGAACCATACAGTGCTCACAATCCTCCATACACTGCTCTCATACCTCCATACAGTGCTCTCATACCTCCATACAGTGCTCTCATACCTCCATACAGTGCTCTCATACCTCCATACAGTGCTCACATACCTCCATACAGTGCTCTCATACCTCCATACAGTGCTCACATACCTCCATACAGTGCTCACATACCTCCATACAGTGCTCACATACCTCCATACAGTGCTCTCATACCTCCATACAGTGCTCTCATACCTCCATACAGTGCTCACATACCACCATACAGTGCTCACATACCACCATACAGTGCTCACATACCACCATACAGTGCTCACATACCACCATACAGTGCTCACATACCTCCATACAGTGCTCTCATACCTCCATACAGTGCTCACATACCTCCATACAGTGCTCTCATACCTCCATACAGTGTTCACATACCTCCATACAGTGCTTACATACCTCCATACAGTGCTCACATACCTCCATACAGTGCTCTCATACCTCCATACAGTGCTGACATACTCCAACAGTGCCTACATACTCCATACAGTGCTCTCACCCATACGTGCTTAAACCTCCAAACAGTGCTCTCATACCACCATACAGTGCTCACACACCACCATTCAGTGCTCACATACCACCATACAGTGCTTACATACCTCCATACAGTGCTCTCATACCTCCATACAGTGCTCTCATAAAACCATACAGTGCTCACATACCTCCATACAGTGTTCAAATACCTCCATACAGTGCTCTCATACCTCCATACAGTGCTCACATACCTCCATACAGAGTTCACATACCTCCATACAGTGCTCTCATACCTCCATACAGAGTTCACATACCTCCATACAGTGCTCTCATACCTCCATACAGTGTTTACATACCTCCATACAGTGCTCTCATACCTCCATACAGTGCTCACATACCTCCATACAGTGCTCTCATACCTCCATACAGTGCTCTCATACCTCCATACAGTGCTTACATACCTCCATACAGTGCTCTCATACCTCCATACAGTGCTCTCATACCTCCATACAGTGCTTACATACCTCCAAACAGTGCTCTCATACCTCCATACAGTGCTCACATACCTCCATACACTCCATACCGTGCTCTCATAAAACCATACAGGGCTCACACACCACCATACAGTGCTCACATACCACCATACAGTGCTCACATACCACCATACAGGGCTCACACACCACCATACAGTGCTCACATACCACCATACAGGGCTCACATACCACCATACAGGGCTCACATACCACCATACAGGGCTCACACACCACCATACAGTGTTCACATATCTCCATACAGTGCTCTCATACCTCCATACAGTGCTCTCATACCTCCATACAGTGCTCTCATACCTCCATACAGTGTTTACATACCTCCATACAGTGTTCACATACCTCCATACAGTGCTCTCATACCTCCATACAGTGCTCACATACCTCCATACAGTGCTCACATACCTCCATACAGTGCTTACATACCTCCATACAGTGCTCTCATACCTCCATACAGTGCTCTCATACCTCCATACAGTGCTCTCATACCTCCATACAGTGCTCTCATACCTCCATACAGTGCTCTACATACTCCATACACTGCCTACAATACCTCCATACAGTCTCTCATACCTCAACAGTGCCACAAAAACCATAGTGCCCTCATACCTCCATACAGTGCTCTCATACCTCCATACAGTGCTTACATACCTCCATACAGTGCTCTCATACCTCCATACAGTGCTCTCATACCTCCATACAGTGCTCTCATACCTCCATACAGTGCTTACATACCTCCATACAGTGCTTACATACCTCCATACAGTGCTCTCATACCTCCATACAGTGCTCTCATACCTCCATACAGTGCTTACATACCTCCATACAGTGCTCACATACCTCCATACAGTGCTCTCATACCTCCATACAGTGCTTACATACCTCCATACAGTGCTCTCATACCTCCATACAGTGCTCTCATACCTCCATACAGTGCTCACATACCTCCATACAGTGCTCACATACCTCCATACACTGCTCTCATAAAACCATACAGTGCTCACATACCTCCATACAGTGCTCTCATACCTCCATACAGTGCTCTCATACCTCCATACAGTGCTCACATACCTCCATACAGTGCTCTCATACCTCCATACAGTGCTCTCATACCTCCATGCACTGCTTACATACCTCCATACAGTGCTCTCATACCTCCATACAGTCTTAATACCTCCGACTCGCACTCATACCTCCATACAGTGCTATCATACCTCCATACAAGCTCTCATCAAACCAATATGCCACATACCTCTACATGCACACATCCTCATACAGTGCTCTCATACCTCCATACAGAGCTCTCATACCATCATACAGTGCCCACATGCCTCCATACAGAGCTCACATACCGCCATATAGTGAACCCCATAACAACTCCATACATAGAGTAAACTTTGATCACTTTGCAGTAGACAGATCCTGTGTGGGAGGAGAAAGGTCTGAGAACAATGATGTGTCTGGGACAGTGTGACAACAACATGCTGGGATCGGTGTGTGTTCAGACTGGGCCATGCTGTAATAGACTGTTATCTGGATACAGGCTGAGACCAGCTCACTGACTGCTTCAAACGTTCTGTCACACAATGTTATCACTCACAGTGTCACATGAGGTCATGCCGCCATCTACACACTGTTCGCTTTCATACCGTACCCTATGTGGGGGCAAAGGGCCAGGTGTGTAGACTGCAGGCAGTGACTGATATACACTATAGCTGCCCATACACATGACATAATGGGATATCCTACAGAGAAAAGTCCCAAGATGTCCTCAATGGGCCTAATTCTAAAAGGTGCTCCTATCTCAACAGTCCTACTTCTGGGATCACCACCTGTCATGACAACTGGTCTCTGAAATTTTGGGTTCGGAACGGACATCCGGTCGCGCTTGCGCATGACTCTCCATTATGTTCTATGGGAGTTCCGAGAAGGGCCACTATCAGGGTAGTACTGGCGGTATTACTGTCTGGGGCCCTAATCAATTAAACAAAGAGGCTCCCAGATATGGTACAAGATAGGAACTGGTTAGAGATGGGGAGCCCGGATGCTTTAGCTGTATGGGGCCCTGAAATTACTTATGGCATTCCCATTTCCGAGTACAGGTGAACACACCGCTCACCTCTACTCGAAACTCTGGAGTACAGGTGAGTGGGATTTTCACCTATCAGACTGTTATGTCATATCCTATCTATATGTCGTAAATGTCTGAGGTGGGAACACCCCTTTAAGCCAAGCTTAGAGTTCGGGTTAGGGTTGAATTTTTTTGTGCATTTTTTGCTATAATTCAATTAAATCTGAAAAAAATCTAATGGCTTGAAATCGAATTTGACATTGACCCAAATCTGAAGCACAACACTATTTAACCGAAATGCTGTCAAAGTACTTATTCGAGCAGCACTAAATGTGAACATGCACATAGGTCAGTGTGGTGTCCTCAGAGTCCTCGTGCTGAAACATGCATATTGGTCAATGTGGTGTCTTCAGAATCATGGTGCCTCAGCAAGCACATAGGTCAATATGGTTCCTCAGGGTCATGATGCCTGAAAATGCACATAGGTCAATGTGGTGTCCTCAGGGTCATGATGCCTGAACATGCACATAGGTCAATGTGGTGTCCTCAGGGTCATGATGCCTGAACATGCACATAGGTCAATGTGGTGTCCTCAGGGTCATGATGCCTGAACATGCACATAGGTCAACGTGGTGTCCTCAGGGTCATGATGCCTAAACATGCACATAGGTCAACGCTGTGTGCTTGGAGTCATGGTGTCGGAACATGCACATAGGTCAATGTTTTGTCCCGAGAATCATGGTGCCTCAACATTCACATAGGTCAATGTGGTGTCCTCAGGGTCATGATGCCTGAACATGCAAAATAGGTCAATGTGGTGTCCTCAGGGTCATGATGCCTGAACATGCACATAGGTCAATGTGGTTTCTCAGGGTCATGATGCCCGAGCATGCACATAGGTCAATGCGGTGTAATCAAGGTCATGGTGCCCAAACATCCACATATGTCAACCTGGTGTCCTCAGAGTCCTCGTGCTGAAACATGCATATTGGTCAATGTGGTGTCCTCAGAATCATGGTGCCTCAACAAGCACATATGTCAATATGGTTCTCAGGTCATGTTTCCCCTGAAAATGCACACAGGTCAATGTGGTGTCCTCAGGGTCATGATGCCTGAACATGCACATAGGTCAATGTGGAGTCCTCAGGGTCATGATGCCTGAACATGCACATAGGTCAACGCTGTGTGCTTTGATTCATGGTGGCTGAACATGCACATAGGTCAATGTTTTTTCCCAAGAATCATGGTGCCTCAACAAGTACATAGGTCAATGCGGTGTCCTCAGGGTCATGATGCCTGAACATGCACATAGGTCAATGTGGTTTCTCAGGGTCATGATGCCTGAGCATGCACATAGGTCAATGCGGTGTCATCAAGGTCATGGTGCCCAAACATGCACATATGTCAACGTGGTGTCCTCAGAGTCATGGTGCCCAAACATGCACATAGGTCAAGGCGGTGTAATCAAAGTCATGGTGCCCTAACATTCACATATGTCAATGTGGTTCCTCAGATTCATGGTGCTCAATCATGCACATAAGTTAAATGGGGTCTGTCTGTGCCTCCTCTGCTCTTACTATGGGTGATTATATGGTGACATATCATTGATTATTTGTATATTTATATGTATATTTGGTTATATACTATGTTATTTATTTGATATGATTATGCACCTTTTGCATACCACCTAGTGTTGGGTTGTATCTTTGTGGCACCACCATTTTTAGCTTTATGTATTTCGTCTTTGTATTTTTGTGTTTTTACTATACATTTGTAAATTAATAAAAAGTTTTATATATATATATGTGTTTTTGTATTTTTGGTAGTTTTCTTTATATATTGGTGTTGGTTAGAATTTTGGTTTACTACCTTGTTTTATTATGATTTTTTGATATATTGGCGTTATAAGTTAATACAGTATCCTCAGAATCATGGTCTCCAAACATGCACATGGGTCAATATGGTGTCCTCACAGTCATGGTACCCGAACATGCACATAGGTCAATGCAATGTCCTCAAGGTCATGGTGCCTGCACATGCACATAAGTCAATACAATGTCCTCAGGGTCATGGTGCTCAAACATGAACAAAGATCAATGTGGTTCCTCAGATTCATGATGCCCAAACAGACACGTAAGTAAATGCAGTATCTTCCGATTCATGGTCTCCAAACATACACAAAAATAAGTGTGGTATCACCAAAGTCATGCACATAGGTCAATGCGGTGCCCTCAAAGTCATAGTGCCCAAAAATAAACATAGGTCAATACGGTGCCTTCAAAGCCATGGTCCCCAAAAATGAACATAGGACAATGCGGTGCCTTCAAAGCCATGGTCCCCAAAAATGAACATAGGACAATGCGGTGGCCTCAGTGTCATGGTGCCCCTACCAGACACATCAAGAGTGGGTCATTGGGAATACATAACTAGAGCTCCTCAGCACCAGTCAATACAGCCTATATCCTGCATGTTGTCCTCACTGAGTCGCTACAAAGGATCTCGCTGTCCCAGGCTACTCTCAGGTATAAACTAATGATTTATAAATGGCCTATTGTTAAGTAGTTCTCCCATCAATACCAGAGGTAACACTGTTCTACACAGTAAGGTGCATAATAGTGCATTGTATGGACAAAGAAAATACAGAGCACCAGCCACCGGCGGCTCATAAATGCAAGGCTGTCTGCCTGTAGAGCCTGAAACCCAACATGTTCTTTGTATATCGCAGATCTGGGCAAACCACAGACCAAGGATCCTGGCTGAGGGATGAGGTTAGGTGTGTAAGATCTGCTCCAAGTGTTCAAGAAGAACATCACCAGGTAAGTGCTAGGCACCTGCTGTAAGCTGAGCTGGAGACCATTGGGATGATCCAGCTTTGGTTGCCAATTACAGGAGACCTATTTGGCCAAACATGGTTCCTCAACATCTATGGTCAGACAGAGACCCTCTGCCCTCTGGTGCCTCCATGACTCATTGCTTCTAGGGGAGACTGCCTCTGAAATATGGCATCTGATGGGGCATGCCATGTGGCTATGGCAAGAGCCCTAAGGTTCTGACTACTCAGCAATTTCCAATATTCTCTATGATGGAAAATATATCTCTAGCAGGGGCGTAGCTACAGGGGGTGCAGCGGTAGCAGTCGCTACCAGGCCCTGCAGCCTGGGGGGGCCCAAAAGCCCTCCTGCCACATAAGAAGACACCAGCATTGTAAATGGTGCATGGTAACTGGGGGGCCCCATTTACATTTTTGCACCAGGGCCCAAGAGCTTAAAGTTACGCCTCTGATCTCTAGCCTAAATGCAGCAACACAATGTAACAAAGTTGCAGCTTAGTGCAACTTTTTGGTTGGCACAGTTACACCCCCATTCATGTCAATGGGAGGCATGCAACTAATTTGTCACATATTAGGCTAACAAAACTTATCATCATCTCTGGCACAGATGTCACACATGCAACTTTGATGGACAACCTTTAATGTAGTCCCAGGATGGACATCACTAGGGCAACATGGACAAAGTTTGACCCCCAATTCCACAATTGCTGCCGAACCCTATAGAAAAACAGACATCTACCTGCCCTAGTTTATTGTTTGGGTAATTTTATATATACATTTTTGATATATGGTAGCACTATTATTACTTTAGTATACTTTATTTATTTCTGCTTATGCTGCTGTTTCAGTTTCCTGTCATTAGGTGGTGGGCACCCATGAACTTTAGTTACGCCCCCGGGTGAAGGGACAGCAGAAGCCCCAGGGTCCTTATGTCTGAGTATTTCTATATGTGAGTTCTCTGCTATAGGGCAGTTTTATTTATTGTTTCAATTATTCCTGCTTATACTGCTACAGCTGAAACCAGCAGTTTCCCTCCCCTCTATAGAAAGCCCCATCTGCAGGTTTTTCTCTCAGACATGAAATCAGAATAACCTCCCTTTTTAGTCAATTAGGAACCAAAATTATTTAAATTTGCCAAATGCAGAATAATGAGAGAGAATTTTTAAGGCATTTTTATTCCTTTCTGCAAAATCAAAAGTTTCCATACACTGGGATTAAACTGCCTTTACACAATTTGGCACCGCCCATATGATGATGTCGGGTCTATGGAAGCTTCTGCTAGGTTTATTGGTAACATCTGAGTTAATTAGAGACACAGCTGTGGATGTATTTTATAGCACACCAGCAACACACTGCTTCTGTGTGTAACATCATGGGAAAGTCTAAAGAAATCAGCCAAGATCAGGAGAGAAATTGTGGACTTGCACGAGTCTGGATCATCCATGAATGAAATTTCCAGATACCTGAAGGTGCATCGTTCATCTGTACCAACAATTATACACAAGTACAAACAAGATGGGAATATCCGGCCATCATACCGCTCAGGAAGGAGACGGGTCTGTGTCTCAGAGATGAACGTGCTTTGGTCCGACATTTGCATATCAACCAAGAGCAAAAAGACCTGCGAAGATGCTGGCGGAAGCTGGTAAGATTGTGTCATTATCCACAGTGAAACGAGTACTGTATCAACATGGGCTGAAAGGCCGCTCTGCCAGGAAGAAGCCATTACTCCAAAAGAAACATAGAAAAGTCAGATTAATGTTTGCAAATGGACAGGAACAAAGACCTGCATTTTTGGAGACCTGTCCTGTGGTCTGACGAAACTAAAACTTAACTGTTCAGCCATAATGACCATTGTTATGTTTGGAGTAAAAAGGGAGACGCTTGGAAGCCTAAGAACACCATCCAAACTGTGAAACACAGGGGTGGCAGCATCATGTTGTGGGGTTGTTTTGCTGCAGAAGGGACTGGTGCACTTCACAAAAATAGATGGCATCATGACGAAAGAAAATTATGTGGCAATCCTGAAAAGGAATGTGATTGAACCCTAAAATTATATTGGAGACCAAAAAAAAAAAGTTTGTGGGTTGGCTAGAACTCTTGACCTTATTCTGGGTCTCTGAGCGCTGCTGAGTCTGAAGATCCATCCATTGTGTTCGAGCAGCTCTAGTTTCTGAGATGTGGATTCCATGATTTTACATTGTTCTTGATATGGGAAAACGGTCCTCATGTTCAGAATAAGCACCCCAAACATACTCAAGAACGGGTAAAACTTTTAAGGCACCAAAAATAAGTGTTCCCCGGTGTTGTCACTAAAGCTTGTCAATCCTCAGCATCAATCCCCAAAAATCTTAGGTGTTTGGTCAATGTTTGGCCAATTTTGCACAGGGCAAGTCTTCTTGGGGAACTACAAGGGGAAAGTGACTGCAGCATTGGCAGCACTGGTTCTGACCCTGTTCTCTATAGAGGGATAGAGACATTTTCTTACCAAGGGATATAGGTTGTGCTTCTGGTTACAAATCAAGTATGTCTCTTTAACTCTGTCCCTCCCTGCATGCACTCCACCGCTTTATAGGGAACAGCTCCAAGAAGCCAAAACCCTAGAAGCCTCAGAAAGACAAACCCCAGCCAACGTGACTGTGACTATAGTCCCAAACCCCTGCTTAAATGCAGGGAAATATCCTATAGAGAATCCAGATGCACAGCTGCTCCTGACAGTGGGATTCCTTTCCTCTTTACCAGGAAAATGTTTAATATAAATGATCGTACTGCTGGGATACAGTTACAGACACACCGCGCATCCGAGACTTCCGCTGCCTCCAACCTCCACATTACAAGTTACAGCAGAGTATGCGGCACAAGACCCATGTATGACACTAGTGCATCCTGCTATCATGTCCTATCTCTATATGATTGGTCATCACTTTGAATATTTAAAGGGCGTTTCATCCTTAGATTTGGTTGTCTCACTTCAGGGATTGCTGCTTTTTATGTTAAAGATCTTGCAAAAACAAGTCACTTTGCAATATGTGTCCATTAACAATGTCCTACCTATTCCTAGATATCCCCTCTTGTATGGGCTGCATCAGCTCCTCAGGTCACTATAGCTACAGACCCGTTCAATTCCTCCTGATAGGCTGCCAGCGCTGGTTGCTATAGCTACAGACCTGTTTGATCTCTCCTGATAGGCTGCCAGCACTGGTTGCTATAGCTGCAGACCTGTTCAATCTCTCCTGATAGGCTGCCAGCGCTGGTTGCTATAGCTACAGACCTGTTCAATCTCTCCTGATAGGCTGCCAGCGCTGGTTGCTATAGCTACAGACCTGTTCAATCTCTCCTGATAGGCTGCCAGCACTGGTTGCTATAGCTACAGACTGTTTCGATCTCTCCTGGTAGGCTGCCAGCACTGGTTGCTATAGCTACAGACCTGTTCAATCTCTCCTGATAGGCTGCCAGCACTGGTTGCTATAGCTACAGACCTGTTCAATCTCTCCTGATAGGCTGCCAGCACTGGTTGCTATAGCTACAGACCTGGTAGACCTAATAGAAGCCAGTAAACACACCCCTGAATTCAAAGTGAGACCAAGAAAACAGGACTGAGGTAAGGTGAATTAATGTAGTGAGACAAGCCCTTTAAAGCCACAGGCTGCAAACCAGTAGATACTTAGTCCTGCTCTCAGCAGAGCAGATACAGGTATATCCAGGGCAGACAATGCTTTGTGAACTAAACACCAGCACAAATCTGACTAAGAATGTGCTACAATGTATCAGTCGTGGACGAGCAGGATCAGGACTAACTATGCACAATGTATCAGTCTAGGACTAACAGAATCAGGACTAACTATGTACACTGTATTAGTCTTGGACAAGCAGGATCAGGACTATGTTCAATGTATCAGTCTTGGACAAGCAGGATCAGGACTATGTACAATGTATCAGTTTTGGACAAGCAGGATCAGGACTATTATTAGTCTTGGACACGCAGGATCAGGACTATGTACAATGTATCAGTCGTGGGCAAGAAGGATCAGGACTATGTACAATGTATCATCCTTGTACTAGCTATGTACAATGTATCAGGTACCCAGTACCAGTCTAGGACTAACAGAATCAGGACTAGCTAAGTACAATGCATCAGCCTTGGACAATCTATGTACAAAGGTCAGCCTGGAGGCTGTTTAGCTCACAGAGCATTGCCAAGTATCCTGCTAGACTCGATGCAACTGTATCCTCTTTTCAGCTGAGAGCAGGACTAGCTATGTACCACAGCCACTGAATGTTAAAGGGTTGTTCCCACTATAGACATTGATGGCATATTGATAGGATATGTCAACAAAACCTAAAGAGTACACGTTCCACCTTTAGGACTCACACCTATATCGGGAATGGGCCCCAGAAAGTAATGGCTCTAAATGGACAGTTGGTCACCCACGCGTCCGACTCTCCATTCTGTTCTATGGGAGTTCCCAGTACAGGGGAGCGCTGTGTTCTCCATTCAGTTCTATGGGAGTTTCCCAGTACAGGGGAGCGCCGTGTGTTCTCCATTCGTTCTATGGGAGTTCCCCGTACAGGGGAGCGCCGTTTTTCTCCATTCTGTTCTATGGGGGTTCCCAGTACAGGGAGCGCTGTGTTCTCTCCATTTTGTTCTATGGATTTCCCAGTACAGGGGAGGGGCTGTGTTCTCTCTTTCTGTTTTTATGGAGTTCCCAGTACAGGGGAGCGCTGTGTTCAGCCCATACTCCTCCAACAGAACAGAATGGAAAGTCATGCAGAAACAAGCACAGCTTTCCATTTTGAACCAAAACTTTTAGGGGTCTGTTCTCTATATCGGTGCAGGTCCAACCTCTGGGGCAAACACCTATTAGTCTTTGATAGTATATCTTATCCAAGTGCGATTAAAGTCTATGGTGGGAACACCGCTTTAACAGGAGTTATCGCCTTCACTGACAGTAAACTAATGTCTTGAGCATGCTGGGGATTTGAAAAATAGTAAAATGTATTAGTAAGTTATAAATTGCATTTATTTATACAGTGATTAAGCTTTGTAACATAAATCGGGCTAGATATTTGATTGAAAGCAAATACAAATAAATTAGATAGATAGGTAGATATGAGATCAATAGATAGATAGACAAATATCAGAGGGACAGATAAATAATAGATTAATGATAGATGGGTAATAGATAATTTGATAGATATGAAAGGGAGATAGATAGATAGATATAGATAGATAGTAGATAGATAATAAAATAATAGATAAAAATAATAAATGACAGTGTCGGGGCTGGGGGTTGGGGGCCCCCAGGGGAGTTGATCTTGGGGGGCCCCCCCTA
>JAODAL010057615.1:0-22575 GCA_025379985.1 Phyllomedusa bahiana
CTCACAACATTTTTCCCAAAAAATCCTTTAATTTTTGTAAGGGGGAAAGTGTCCATGTAAAAGAATAATCAAAACAATTTTGTCCCCGTACAATTTTAGATCCAACCCGAACTCGAGGGGTGCCAAACACATGGACTCTCTAGAAAAATACCCTTTTTCGGGGGGTACTTAACCCCTAATCGAGGGCACACTTTGGCCCCTTTGGAAATTTTCACCTTTTTTTCTAGAGAAAATGTAATATAAGGGCTTCCTTACTCAAGTGGTGGACCTTTCCACTGGGTTTAACTCCTAAAGGGAAGAACTGGGGAAACATTACTGGCCCGGACATTTTTTGTGTGGGGGGTTAATCTAAACCCGATTAGCAGTTCTGGGCCCCTTTCCCCCCTTCTTTTATATACACTGTTTTTTCAGTAAATTTTTTTTATTGATGAAAATTAAAAAAATTTTGCTGAAAAAAAAAAAAAAAGAAAAAGGGGGAAAGTGCAGCCCTTTTGTAGTAAAACTCAAAAAATTTTGGGAACACCGATATTTTACTGGGCCCCTGGGATGGGAAGAAGCCCTAATTTAACGGTGGGAAAAATAACACCCACCTCCCTAAAAAAATTTTGGTGTAGTGAAATTTTTTTTATGTTCAATGCTTTTACTGGTGCCCTGGGCCCAAAAACACTGGGGGATGCTTTTTTACTGGTGCTTTGGGCCCAGACCCGGCAGCCCACCGGAAAATGCCCGGGGTTTTTGTATAGGAAAAGTCCAGGGCCCCAAACCCTTTTTTTAAGGGTTTCCCGCCTAGGGGGGGTTTATCCAGTCCCTGCTGGTGTTTGGAAAGGGGGGATGCTAAAAGCTAAAACACTTAAAGGGGGTTTTTTCGTTTCAAAGATCATTTCTGTAATGATGAGGACAAATAAAAATAACACTTTTGCAATTGGTTTGCAATTTCATAAACAATTTTTAATCACAAAGGGATTTTGGAAAGGACGGAAAGCTCACTGCGCCCCCTTTTAGGTTTTTAAAAAAATCCCCCAATTTTAAATTCTGATTTCACTGAATCTTTTAGAAGCAAAAAGGAATAAAAATTGGTCAAGGGCCCAAAATTGCTCATCTACATACCGTTTCCCGGGGTTTTTTTCCCCTCATCATTTTAGAGCAGAGGGGATATTTGGGTTTTACTGGGGGGGAGGCAAGAGTTGGGGTTAAAAGGGGAAAAATCTCTCCTTAATTTAGAGCACCGTTAAGGTGTTTTAATTTTTTTTGTTTTTTCCTTTTTGCCCAAAAAAAAAAAAACCTTAAAATTTAGCATCGCAAAAACAAAAAGGCCCTTATGGGAAAGGGGCTGGAAAACTCACTGCCCCTCTAAAAGGTTTTTTAACAAATCCCCAATTTACTTCTGATTTTACTGAAAACTTTTAGAAAACAAAAAAGGGAAAAAAAAAAAAAAAAAAAAAAAATTGGGCAAAAACCCAAAATTTGGGTTTATCACATACCCCTTTTTTGGGGTTTTTTTCCCCTCATCATGTAGAGCAGGGGCGATATTTGGGTTGGGCTGGGGGGAGGGGAATGGTTGGGGGAAGAGGGGGGGAACATCTCTCCTTATGGGGACACCAGTTAAGGTTGTAGTGGGTTTTGTTTTGCCTTTTTAGCCCACTTTCTCACACTGCCCAATCACAAGGGTTATGGGAAAAAGGGGCTGGAAACTTTACGGGGCCCTCTAAAGTTGTAACAAATCCCCCCAATTTTCTTTTTGATTCACTGAATCTTTGAGAAGCAAAAAGAATAAATTTTCAAACCAAAAATTGCTCACTACATACGCGTTTCGGGTTTTTTCCCCCCATCAGGTTTGACAGAGCGATATTTTGGGTTGAAATTGTTTAAGGGGAATGAGTGGGGGATGAGAGGGGGGAAAATCTCTCCCCTTATGGAGAACACCATTTTAAAGGGGTGGAAGTGTTTTGTTTTGCCTTTTTCCCACTACTCAGCATTTTCCCTATCACAAGGGATTAATTTGGGGAAAAGGGGCTGGAAACCCCACTTTTCCCCTCTATAGGTTTTTAAAAAAAAAATCCTTTAAATTTAACCTTTGGGGTTTTCTTTTATTACTGAAACCCCTTTTAGAAACAAAAAAGGGAATTAAAATTTTCAAACCAATATTTTCTCATCTACATACGGGGTTTCGGGGGTTTTTTCCCTCAACAGGGGAAAAGCAAACGATATTTTGACTGGTGGGAGGCCCAAAGATTGGGATGAGGAGGGGGAAAATCTCTCCTTATGGAGACACCATTTAAGGGGTGTAGTGTTTTGTTTTGGGCCTTTTTGCCCACTACTCCCGCATCTCATATCACAAAAGGGATTATGGGGAAAAGGGGCCCGGAAAGCTCACTCGCCCTCTATAGGTTTAAAAAATCCTAAAAAATTAAATTCTGATTCACGAATCTTTTTGGGAAACAAAAAAAGGGAAAAATTGTCAAGCCAAAATTGCTCATCTAAAATAAAGCGTTTCGGGGTTTTGCCCCTTTATCGTGTAAGAGAGGGGATATTTTGGGTTGACTGGGGAGGGAATGAGTGGGAAAGAGGAGGGGAACATCTCTTTCCCCTTTTGGAGAGCACCAGTTAAGGTGTGTAGTGTTTTGTTTTCCTTTTAGGCCCCCTACTCACATCTGCATCACAAGGCATTATGGGGAAAGGGGGCCCGGAAAGCTCACTGCGCCCTCTATAGGTTTGAAAAATCCTCAATTTACTTCTGTTCACTGAATCTTTGAGAACAAAAAGGGAAAAAAATTGTCAAGCCAATTTGCTCATCTACATAAACCCTTTCGGGGTTTTTTCCCCTCAAAAAGGGAGAGCAGAAACGATATTGGCTGACTGGGGGGGAGCAATGAAAATTGGGGGTTGAGGAGGGGAACCTCTCCCTTATGGGGAGCACCATTTTAAGGGTTGTAGTGTTTTTTTTTTGCCTTTTAGCCCACAACTCAAAATCTGGCCCTATCAAAAGGGATTTTGGGGAAAAGGGGCGGAAAGGTCACTGCGCCCTCTAAAATTTTTTAAAAAAATCCCAATTTACTTCCCGATTACAAACTTTGAGAAAACCAAAAAAAGGGAAAAATTGTCAAGCCAAAATTGCCATCTACAACGCGTTTCGGGGTTTTGGGCCCCTTTTATCATGTAAAGCAGAGCGATATTGGCTTGACTGGTGGGAAGGGTAAAATGGGTATGAGGGGGGAACATCCTCCTTATGGAGGCCCCGTTAAGGTGTGTAGTGTTTTGTTTTGGCCCTTTTTGCCCACTACTCACACTCATATCACAAGGCAAATTTTGGGGAAAGGGGCGGGAAAAAATCACTGCCCCTCTATAAAGGTTTTAACAAAAACCCAAATTTACTTTCTGAAATTCCAAATGAATCTTTTAGAAAACAAAAAGGAATAATTGTCAAGCCAATATTGCCCATCTACATACGCGTTTCGGGGTTTTTCCCCCCCATCAGTTTTAGGAGGGAAACGGGTATTTGGCTTGACTGGGTTTGGGGGCCCAAAGATGGGTAATGAGGAGGGGGAAAATCTCTCCTTTTGGAAGCACCAGTTAAGGTGTGTTTGGTTTTTTTTTTTGCCCCTTTTTGCCCACTACCAAACTTGCAAATCAAAAAGGGATTATGGGGAAAAGGGGCTTTGGGAAAACTCACTGCCCCTCTAAGGTTTTTAACAAATCCTCAATTTACTTCTGATTCACTGAATTTTTTGAAAAGCAAAAGGAAAATTGTAAGGGCCAATTTTTGCTCATCTACATACCGTTTCGGGTTTTTGGGCCCCCCACAGTGTAAGCAAGCGATATTGGGTTGACTGGGGGAGGCCAAAAGATGGGGATGAGGAGGGGAACACTCCCCTTTATGGGGACACCATTTTTGGGTGTAGTGTTTTGTTTTTGCCTTTTAGCCCCCCTACCAGCACTGCATATCACAAGGCATTTTGGGGAAAAAGGGGCTGGGAAAGCTCACTTTCGCCCTCTATAGGTTTAACAAATCCCAATTTTTCTTCTGAATTTACTGAATCTTTGAGAAGCAAAAAGGGGAAAAATTTTTCCAAAGCCCAAAATTTCTCATCTACAAAAACCCTTTCGGGGGGTTTTGGCCCCCCAACAATTTTAGACAGAGCATATTGGCTTGACCCGGGGGGAGGCAATATGGGTAAAGGAGGGGGAAAAAACCCCTCCTTAAAGGGGAGCACCAATTTTAAGGGGTGAAATGTTTTGTTTGCCTTTTTGCCCACTAAATCAGCCCTCTGCAAATCAAAAAGGGTTATGGGGAAAAGGGGGCTTGGAAAAACTCAAATGGGGCCCCTCAAAAGGTTTTAACAAATCCTAATTTAAATTCGGGAATTTAGAAGTTTAAAATTTAGGATTTTTTTACAACCTAAGAGGGGGGCAGTGAGCTTTCCAGCCCTTTCCCCCTAAAAGCCTTTTGATAGCAGAAGCTGAGTATTGGGCTAAAAAGGGAAAACAAAACACTACACACCTTAACTGGGCCCCTCCATTAAAAAGGGGAGATGTTTTCCCCCCCCCCATACCCACTCATTGCCTCCCACCCTCAAAACCAAAATCCCCTCTGCTCTACACTGAGAGGCAAAACCCCAAAAAGCTATGTTTGATTTACAAAATTGGGGCCCCCCCACAAATTTTTCCCTTTTTGGGTTCTCAAAAAATTCAGTGAATCAGAAATAAATTGAGGATTTGTTACAACCTATAGAGGGCGCAGTGAGTTTTTCCAGCTCCTTCCCATAATGCCTTGTGAATGCAGATGCTGAGTAGGGGGCTAAAAGTCAAAACAAAACACTACACACCTTAACTGGTGCTCTCCATAAGGAGAGATGTTCCCCTCCTATACCCCTCATTGCCTCCCACCCGTCAACCCAATATCGCTCTCCTCTACACTGATGGGGGCAAAACCCCGAAACGCGTATGTAGATGGCAATTGGCTTGACAATTATTCCTTTTTGCTTCTCAAAGATTCAGTGAATCAGAAGTAAATTGAGGATTTGTTAAAAACCTTTTAAGGGCGCAGTGAGCTTTCCAGCTCCTTTCCCATAATGCCTTGTGATATGCAGATGCTGAGTATGGGCTAAAAGGCAAAACAAAACACTACACACCTTAACTGGTGCTCTCCATAAGGAGGAATGTTCCCCTCCTCATAAATCATTTAGTATAGCAGCTATGAGCTAATCTTTGCGTGTCTAGAGCTATTTCTGCAGCAAGTGGTAAGGCCATGCCTCCTTTGCTGTGATTGGTTGCCTGATATTTCATTCAGCCTGGTTGGGACACGGCCCCTGGCCCCGGCCTGCACTCTCTTCCATATGAGCTGTGTAAAATGAAAGTGAAAATGGCTGCTGTCTGTTTCTGTGTTCTCATTGTCTTTCACTGCGCCCTGAGCTGTGTAAAAATAGCTGCCCCTTCTCCCAGTGATAGCTCTATGTGAAGGATCTGGGCAATTACTGAGTCTCTAGATGCTAGATTCGCTATCCTCCTCCCATATAACACAGCCTTATACACAGAGAGGGTGAGACCTCCTGCATTGGTCAATTCTCATGCCTACAGAGCTGTCACCTCCCTCTACAAGCAATCCTTTTAACTAGAACATCTGTATGGTGAAAAACAGTTTATACATACACCCTGAACGATGAAACAAATTTTGAGAAATGTACTCTGTTTCCCCCTCTGTTATCAGGCAGAAGCTGGGGGAGACAGTTTCTTTCCTCACATTTGTTTTATCATTTTCAGGCTGTATTATAACTGCTTTACCCAGTGTAGGTGTTCGGTTCCCGGGACGTGTGAGGAGGTCCGCTCTTCAGGCTGAGAACGACCATTGCGGGAGCCCAGAGCTAACACCCTCTCCTTCCACTGCTCACCAAAATGATTTCTGTAAGAAAGAGAGAAACTTAAATCCCCACAAAAGCCTGTAATGAGAAAACCCCTTTAAAACTCACAAAGAAGGGAGAAAAACAAAAAAAAGAAAGGTAGACAAGGGGAGGAGAGAGACACAGTCACCAGATGTCAGAAACTTGCGCAATTGGGGAACTGGGACAGGAAGAAGTGTAACACAGAGGGGGATTCGCGGGGCCCACCGGAAGCATGATTTTTAAGCCACACCAGGAGCAAGTCAAGTAGCCCCCGGGTTTTTTCCCCAGACCCCCCCAAAAGGGGGAAGGGAAATTTGCTGCGGCGTGAGCTACCAGGTTGCTACCCCTGACGTGACTTGCGCGGTAGCGGCCGGGGGAACAGCGGGGGACAAAAGACGTAATCCAGGGCGTATCGGGACAGGCAGAAGGTAAAGGGCAGGCAGCAAGGTTCGTGGTCGGGGGGCCGGGCAGAGGTCGGGGAGGGCAAACGGGCAAGGTCGGAAACGAAAAGCAAGCGAGGGGTACACGGGTAATCAAGACTGAACTCTAATATCTCTAAACACCCCCCAAAAACACACAACGACTGGCGGGAAGTGCTGGGGTGTTTTCCTTTAAATGAACCAATTGACCAATTATGGGGAAACGCTTGCCCTTAAATCTAGAGAACCCGGGCCGCGCACGACCTTTAAAAGCATGGCAGCGTGGGGGGCCGGGGACAGGGGGGGAGGGGTAAGTGCCCCGGCGCAGGGACGGGGAGCGCAAGGGATGGTCCGGGCAGCCCCCGGCCCCCCCGGGCCCCGGACCCCCCTCGGCCGGGGGCGATCGGGGGGGCGCACCCCCCCCCCTTTGGGGTTTTTCCCCCCTCTTTTTTTTTGGGAAACCCTAGAGAGGAGGCAGGGGGAACAGATTGGCCTCAGGTTAACAGGAACCTCCTCCGGGCCCGAACCCCTTCCATCAAGGGGAAGAACCGCCCCCCCTTTCACTGTTTTCTCCGTGGGGCCCTCCTTGGGGTAAAATGTTTAGATTCCCAGGGGCGAGACCCCCCAAACGATTAGCCCCCGGCTTGGGGAGGAACAAAAAAGGATTCGGGTACGCAAGGGTGGGAGGCACGAAGCTTTAAGAACTTTTTACGCTTTACCCAAACCCTCCCACCCCCAACCCCTTCCATAAATGAAAAAACCCTTTCCCCCTCACGGTTTTTCCCGCTAGCACCCCCCTTGACCTCAAAGTGTTACAGATTGGCCACGGGAAAAGGCGAGACAGACCCCGGGAGAAGCGATTCAGCACCACCGCTTGAGAGAGAGAAAAGGGAAGGATTCGGGTACCTGGAAGGGAAGGCAACAAGTGTAAGATACGGGTTTAGTCCCGTTTTTACCTCAAAGGGACCCACGTTTTACCTAACTTGAACGGCACCTTGAAACGGATGTTTTTTGGGTGGACAACCAAAAACCCTATCCCCTGGTTCAAATTTGGGGGGGGGACCTACGACTTGTCACCTGGACTTTTGGTGCGAGCAGAACCCGTACAGGGCCTGTCGCGTGAGCTGCCAAAGAGTCTTGATGTCCCTTCCCTTGGGCACCACCCAGGACAAGACCATGCTAGGGGGAAAGGGGGGCGGGGAAAAACCCCCCAAAAACACAAAAAAGGGGTACCCCACGTTCTAAATTTAAATTTAAAAAAAACTCTGCCCAGGAGAAGGTCAACCATTATTTTTACAGGGGGACACGAAATGCCGCATGGGTACCCGCACCTGGTTAAACCCCCTCCTACCTGCCCATTAGTTTTTGAGGGTGGTATGCAGATGAAAAGTCAGCTAACCGCAAATGGGGCCCCACAAGCCCGCCAAAATTTACGATGAACTGTACTCCCCCTTCCAAGACAATAAAGTAACGGAGACCCTGCAAACGAAAAACATGACGAAAAAAAGTTGGGCCACGGGGGGCAGGGGTAACCCACGCAAAATTAAATAGCACGGAAAAAGGTCGTCCCCACCCAAACCTTTTCCAGTGGGGCGGAAATTCAATCCATGCTACAGGGTCCCGGTTTTTCCGGCACAGGGAAGGGGGAGAAACCCCTTTGGGCCCAAAACCCCTTTTTCCAAGAATGACCCCTAAACAAAATCCCTACATCTTATTTTGTTAGGCCCCGTAAAACGGAGACCATTGTCACTATGGACCCTGGACCCCCGCTGACAGAAGCGTGCCCCCCCCGGATTTTCCGCAAAGGGGGACGACAAACCTTCCCGGGGGGGTAGTGTTGGAGATCCATGGGGGAAAACTGTGCGAGCGGCCGGGGAACAATATGCTTGGGGGGAGGCTCCAACCCACCGTATCTAAACGGGGAAGAGCTTCAGCTCGACTTTTTCTCGGCCGACCCAAAATGTAGAAAAAAGTAAAAAAGGGCAAAAAAGAGCGACCATCTGGGTTCCGGGGGTTTTAGGGGCTGAGCCGACAAAGAAAAAGGAAAGGGTTTTTGTTTCCGTGAAGTGTCCAATTTGGGGGGCGAGCCCCCTCCACAGGTGAACGCCCTTTTTCTAGAGCCCGCTTTTTGGCCGTAACTCCGACACCAATGGTATAATTTTTCTCACAGGAAGAACGTTTGGGGAAAAAAACACAAATATGCAGTTTTACCAGAAAGGGGGGCTCTGCAGGGGGGCACCGCTGGCACCTACAAAGAACATCCACTTCCGAATAAAGGGCGGGTTAGGTCTGGACGGACAGGACCGGAGCTAAGAGACTGCCGCTTTGAGCCGGTTTTTAAGGGGTTTTTTCTTTTGGGGGCCAGGGTTTGGGATTGGCGTTCTTTTTTGTTAGGGCCCCAGGGGGGCCACAAGGGGTAGAGAAGTGTGGGATAAATTTATAAATATTGGCAAAACCCAAGAAGCGCTGAAGCCCGAAGGGCCCACCGGTTGTGGCCACTGTAAAAACGCGAAAGTTTAGAAATCCATCCGGAGACCCCATCAGAAACTATTACCCTAAAAAGGGGAAGCTGGTACGTTCAAAGAGGCACTTTTCCGGGTTTGGGGAAAAACATGGGTGGAGTCCCGGGGGACCTGGCGGACGTGGGGGCGAGGTCTCGAGATCAGGGGAAAAAATTAGAAACGCCAAGTAAACAAACACCAACTAAGTAGGCCCCCAAAGATCTCATTGACAAATTTCGAAATACAGCAGGAGCGTTGCAGAGACCGAATGGGATAACCGGTACTAAAATTCAAGATCAAGGGGCAATTTTCGCGGGTTGCCCCGGCCCGTGCCTTTGACCGCGGTTTTTGCGTCCGTGCCCCTGTGGCCCCTGTGCGGGCTTCACGGCAGTGTCAGTTTGCCCTTTAACACCTGCTTCGCTCACGTTTCTCAACTGTCCTGCTTTCCCCGTGTCCTTCCACTGTGGCTTCCCCGGAATGTGGCGCAACCCCCTAGGGAGCGCGCCGCCAGCCTGCGGAATTTATGCACACAGTGCTCCTGCTTCCTGCCCGTGCCCCTGGCCCTTTCCTTCATAAGAACTCCCCCTAACTCTGGGTCGTTTTCCCTTTGGGGTTGCTTCCCTAACAGACCTCTGCTGCTAAGCTGCTGCTGTGTTAACTCCTTTGTTTCCCCTGTGTCTGCTGAAGCTCTGCTTTAACCCTGCGCTGTCCAGCGAAACCTTATACCTGCTGTACTCCTGTCGCTGCACCAGTCAGCTATTCCTGCTGTGTATCTGTTATCACCCTGGGACTGTGTTTCCATTAAACAGCTACTGCATCCGTTTATCCGTCACCTGTGTCCTGCACAGGACTGGCACACGGGTAATCAAGACTGAACTCTAATACTCTCTATACACACCAAAAACACACCAACGGACTGGCAGGAAGTGCTGGGGGCATATTCCTTAAATAGAACCAGCGCCCGACAATTGACCAATTATTGGGACGCTGGCCCTTTAAATCTAGAGAGGCCATCGCGCGCGCTTTAAGCAGTGGGCACACGCGCGGCGGCCGGGACAGCGTTCACCGGAGCGCGGATGGGTAAGTCACCCGGCGCAGGGGACAGAAGAGCAGAGGGATGGTCGCGGGCAGCCGCGGCACCCACACCAGACCCCCTGCGGGCCGGGGGGCGATCGCGGGGGGCAGCCCCCCCCCCCCTTAGGTCTCCCCCTCTTTTTTTGGAACCTAGAGAGGAGGTCAGGAGACAGATTGGCCTCAGGTTCCAAGGAACGCTCCTCGTGACAGAGAGCGACTGAGGGTGGAGTCTATATGGACAGAACAGGGAAACTGTCCTGAAAAAGAAAAAAAGGCCTGACTAGATGTACCTTGAAACACTTTCCTGGTGCTATCTCCAGCCTTTAGGCATGACCGAAAGAGGTGTACAGCAAGATCCTGGTATGAGGTAAAATTTCAGGAACTGTGTTAGATTGCAGAGGTAAGCAGAAAGTGAGAGTCTCTAGAAAGTGACAAACTAAAATGTGGGCAGTGGTAAGCTTCAGTCAGTCTGTCCCTAAATGTCCTGAAGAAAGAGAGAGCTTATCCTCCATGAAAATCCTGAAACACTGGGCACTGGAACCACTCGTGCCTTAGGACCCATGATTTTTGTCTTCAGTGTGTACCAGACAATCTGTCGTCTTCTGCAAAAAGCGGTTTCATCCACAACTACAGAGTGTAAGTTAGAACCAAGTAGACCTGCACCTGACCTGGAACCACACTTTATTAAAACACCAAGCCCAGGATGCAGAGAGTACCCACAGAGCATATGTTGCGGGAAGTGCAACCCTCAGCATTGGACAGGAACCACAGGAAACATATGAGTGAGTCAGTGTTGTTGTACAAGAGACTGTTGTATGTTTATTCCAGGTCACTAAACATGGGGAGAAAGATCGGCTACAGCTGTACCACATTCTGTCACTTCAATATTATGTGTACAATTACTGAGAGAGTAGAATTGGTAAAAAAAAGGCTTTTGCTTTTCTGTGGAGTGTGTCAATGATAGCTGTCTTTGTGAGGCACCGTGAAGCAGATAGCCATGGCTGAATGAACCTCTTCTGCTGCCTATAAAGAAGTGAGATGGTACCCTTCCTGTAAGTGCCTATGTTATCCCCCTGTAGTAATGAAAGGGTGCTGCAAAGTTCTAATCCTACCTATAGGTGGTGTGCTCTTAGACACAGCACCTCAAAAAAAAAAAAAAAAAAAAAAACACCGAAGGTTCCGTGCACACTGTACCTGAGGTGCAGTTTACAAAGACAAAAAAATATGCCAAACCTACACTACCGTTCAAAAGTTAGGGGTTCCACTTATGAAATTTTCCTTATTTTTGAAAGATAAAGCGTATTTTTTTTCAATTAAGCTAAAACAATTAAGATGAAACATAATATACATTCTATACATTGTTAATGTGGTAAATGACTATCTAATGCTGCAAATGTCTGGTTGTTAATTCAATATCTAAAGAGGAGGCCCATTTCCAACAACCATCACTCCAGTGTTTCAATATTGATACATTGTGTTTTTGCTAACTGTGTAAGAAAGCTATTTGGAAATTTTGAAAATTCCTTGTAAAACCCTTGTGTCAAGTATGTTAGCACAGTCGAAAACAGATTTTCTGATTAGAGAATTCTATAGAACGACCTTCCTTTTGAGCTAGTTGAGAATCTGGTGGCATTACATTTGTTGGTTCGATGTAAACTCGCAAAATGGCCATGAAAAAGATACTTTTCATGTGAAACTCGACAGTCTGTTCCTTGTTCTGAGAGTATGAAGGCTATTTCCATGTGAGAAATTGCCAATAAACAGAAGATATCCATACAAAGGGTCCTGTACAACTCCCTTCATATTGTAGAGCACAAATAGGCTCTAACCAGAGTAGAAAGAGAAGTGGCAGTCCCAAATTTGAGAAATCGAACGCCACACAGGTCACAACTAGGCAGCTTCATTAATATAACCGTCGCATAAAAAACAGAGTGTCGTCATTCTTACAGTGAGAGTAGACTACTCGGGATGCTTGCCTTACAGCGGCAGAGTTGGCAAAGAAAAAATCCATATCCTGAGACTGGCTAATAAAAGGAAAAAAGATTAAATAATGGCTAAACAACACAGAAATTGGACAGGAGGAAGAATTTGAAAAAAGATTTTTATGGACAGACAACACGAAGTTGTGGTGTTTTGGATCACACAGAAGGAACAATTTGTGAAAGCAGAACAACTGAAAAATAAGCTGGAAGAATTGCCTGACTCCAACTGTCAAGCATGGTGGAGGTAATGTTGATGGACTGGGGGATGCTTTGGTGCTGGTAAAGAGGGAGTATAGTAAAATGGATTTTGAGTAAGAAGGCTATCACCCATTTTACAAAGCCATCCATACCCTTAGACAGAGCTTGATTGTGAGCCAATTTTCATCCTGCAACAGGAACAAATGACCCAAACACACCTCCCAAATTATGCAGAGTGAACTATTTAGGTTAAGAAGGCAGTGCAGCTGTATTTACCTAACTCTAATGGAGTGGCCAGCGCAAGTCACCAGATCTCAACCCCATTGAGGCTAGTTTTGGGAGCAGCTTGACCGTATGTTGCGCAAAAGTGCCCATCAAGTCAATCCCAACTTGTGGTATGTGGCTTCTGAAGTATGGGGTGACATTTCACTTCTCCAGATTACCTCAGCAAATAAACAGCTATGAAATGCCCAAGTTCCTGCAAATTCTTGTGAATTGCAGGCAAAATGGGCCACATTCTTTGACGAAAGCAACGTTGAAGTAGAAAAAAAACATTATTTCTAACCTTGTCACGTCTGGACCCTAATTTTCTATAATTTTGCAACTCATTAGATAAATAAAATTAGACAGGGAAAACACAAAATTTAGTCTTTGTGACCCCAAACGATTTGAACGGTTAGTTGTAGCATATAGGGCTCATTTACCCAGAGTGTTGCTATACCTTTATACAACTGTATAGGAAAGTGCAGTGTTCTCTCCTCTATTGATAAGTCTATAATTTGAAGAAGAAACCTAGAACAATCTTCACTTAGTATTGTTTTGTAAAATCTTAATAATCCTGAAGATAGATAACTATTCCCTTAAGTAAATATGCCTCCCTCCAAGTACTATTAGTACTGCTCTATGGATACACAACATGTCTAAAAATGGTTAGCCATATCCCAGTCTGGTGAACCAGACATAGCCTACCCTGCATTTTTCTCCCCTCCTGGCTCCTCCCTGCTCTCTTAGCTCCTCTCCTCTTCCTTAGTGACCATGCACAACCAGTTGTCTGCAACTCCATACAGCAGAGCCAGACAAGCATTTAGTGAAGGCTGGCCTCTGCTAGCACCCAGAGTCTAACAAAAGTCAGATGGTAATTATGAAAAAAGTTTTCAAAAGAAAAACTACATTGAAACCATCAATATTATCATAATCATCTTTAAATAAAAGAACATAAAGAAATCTCCCCACACTTATCAATGCCTTTGAGGTTTCCGAATACATTAGACAGTGAAAGTTACGCACAGTCCTAAGGAACATTGTATGATTTCTTTTTTGGTGAAAAGGCAGTTGCAACCTTATTAGTTTCCACAGCAAATTGGGTAAGTGAAGGTTAGAGCAAGGCAAGGAAACTAATTGGGCATGTACCATTTTCCCAAGACCTCTACTGAAAACTATTATCCACTTGATAGCTGCTACTTTGACTGTGACCACAAGTGGAAAACTCTCGGTATGCCCCAGGGCATGCAGATTTTGTGAGTATCTTTTAAACTGCATATGTATTCTTGGGAGAAATAGACAAAAGTATAAGAAAGGCATGAAAATCGTAGCTGTAGGTATGGTTCCCAGAATCAACCCACTGATGAGTCCCTAGACACCCCATCCTACACTGCTTGTGGGGGATAATGTTCAAAACTAAGAGGATGATAACATCACTAACTCTACGTTTAAGTGCCAGGCAACTTAACAAAGATTAATCCCCATGAAATCCTAATTTTTCTAAGCTTAGTTCAGAAACCTAAAGTAAGAATTAAATGGTGCATACTTTCGCCAATTTTTGTACAGCCCAAGTGGAGGCTGTGTAAGGAGGTTGGGGCAAGTTCCTCAAAAACTTTTTAACTATAGGCAGATAGTGCAGTACAGCCTTTATGGAAGTGGGTCACCTCACGCCCTCTAGAGGTGATGCCAAGGTCCAATACATTCTTCAAGAGATGAGCAAGATCATAAACCTAGGCACAGTCAGACGAATTGACAGTGTTATTGGATGTGCTGAAGATGAAGCATTGAAATCTGAGGACAAGGTAACATGATGGATGGACAGAAGCAAGCAGTTTTTTGCAGTTCGTAGATATCCATAGTCAGGGGGAGAGAAAACAGCAGTGCTTTGGGGCCCCTTGATTTTCTTAGAAGTAACAATAACATGATGTCAACTTCATATGTTGAATGAATTGGCAAAAAGTCCAGAGGATGTCATAGCGAACTGGATGTAGTTGTCAGGAATGAAGCTGCCCCACTATGGTACATGTTGCAGTAAGTAATAAAGTATTTGTTTTAATATGCAATAGCTAAGTATATACTTTTTAAGTTAAAAGAATAAACTTGTTATTTCTTGAGCGAATATAGTCCTAGATGTTTATCCTTAACTTATGGATTCCATCTCATCGGATTTTCCGAAGTCACACATCTATTTGCTAGATTACATTTTCAGAGCTGAATTCCTGCAGTAGCTGCTTTGTCACTTTTTTATGAATGCACATAATCTGCCACATTAATCTGCCAAGGCGATAAAAGAACATCTACCTATCCAATCAGATTAGCAAAATGTGGCATATGTGGATTATTTTAGAAAATCCTTGTGTTCCCTGAGAAATCACAATTCTGTGCTTCTTCCTCTTATAACTCTGGTGTTTTGCTGTTCTCAGTTATTCTTCTAGAAATTTATTGGGGTACATCCAAACTGACATGGGTTTTTCGTATGTATTTTCAGACCGGTTTTCGGATTTTGAAACTGGATGAAAAACCTGACATGTCAACCATCCCAAAAAACTATCCATAGAAAAATCTGCCCAGTAGGTCAACACTGCACGTTTTTTCTACTGGTGGATTTTTCAGCCACCCCGCGATCCGTAAATACTTGGAGCATGCACAATCTTCTGCTTGGTTTGTCGGGCATGTGCTATTAAAGGTGTTTTGCCACGAAGTAGATATCAGGTGGGAAGCATGCAAATGAGATAACAAACATTTTCACCATCATTATTATTAAAAATTCTGCACTGTATTTGTTTTAGCTGCTCCTTTAGTGATCCAAAGTTTTACAGCTTATATTTACTATTTTTGCCATAGGCAAACTTAAAACTCTATCAGTTTCTCTATCTGTTAAACACTAAAACGTAACTTTTATTATATCTAACTCTTAACCTCTATACACACTATTAAAACCTTATCTCTAACCTCATCATTAAACCTTTTTGTGTCTTCTAGAGAGAGGGAATAACTCCCTTCTATTAACAAGTCGGTGAAACCCCCACCTACTAACAGGGGATCCTTATATTTATATCAAAGAACTAGCTTTCAGTAAGGGATCCCAAGCCAACTACTTTGGCAGCTCGTCCCAATCTCAAAGACACATAACAAATAAGGCCCCTTGTGTGACACCGTCTGCAGCAGGTGGACACTTGGTAGACAGAGGGATAGATCCAATTTTAAAACGGTCATATCATCCACCTCCAGCTGACATGTTTCGCCAGCAAACCTGGCTATAATCAAAGCTTAGAGGTCCGTATCACATGCTGGTTCTGAGCTCACTTCCTTTTATATCAAGTTAAGAAACACCCATTCAGTGTGCTCACCAATTAGCCATCGATAGAATCCACATAAAACCCCACTCCCCCCTTCCGTGCGCGCACACTCATAACATGTACCTGCTAAAAGCTGCCACCCAAGCTCCTCCATGAGCCAACCACCATCATTCAAATTCCGCCAGCTCCATAACGGGCCCTGTTGCGCCCCATCATACCGTACTGCCCGTGCAATGCACTGCACCAACAAACACCTCAGGCCCTGACTGAGCTGGGCTTCCGTCTCACTTCTCTCATATTATTGCAACAGGGCGTGGTTTACCAAGAATGAATTATGCAGACAAGGTGTCACATTACACCAGCACACTGCCATCTTAATCAATTCCCATAAAGCCCCTTCTCTTCATATCTAATATGCAAATTCATTGGGAATAAAAAACACACTGTACAATAGGACCACTGTCATATTAACTTCCTAAAAGCACTTCTTCCTATATATTGTATATGCATAATCCCATTCAGACAGAGCTGCAGGCACCCAATAAATCCATGTTCCCCTTCATTGTAATAGAATTGTCTCAAGACTATATTCATAAATCCACTTCTCTTTCCATGTGAATATTCATATTCAGTTTAAAAAAACTGTTAGGCTCAATGTCTTGACCTCACTAAGTTCCCCATTTGAAAGATTCTCTCCTACGGCCCCCTTTATTCACAGGCCTAGCCATACAAACCACCACGTCACAATACCCAGTAAACATCACATAGCATTGCATCTAGTGAGCCTCCGCTTCGCACTAGATAAGCCGCCGTCAATGCCGAAACAATAAATCTCTACATACATGATATACATACATGAATATGTCCCATGCAAAAAAGCAATATACATTCATCCCTAATTGTTTAAAATGAAAACGGTGTCCTACATGTTGATGAATAACTTGTCATCAATTACAGGACCCAGGTACAATGAGGAAAAAACAGAAGAGGCAAAAGGGGAGAGGAAGAGGGATGGTGAAGTGGGGCTTGAGTGGAGATGAAGGGAGGGGGGAAAAACAAACAAAAAAAAAAAACAAACAACCAAAAAAAAACCCACATATATGAACTCTGATGCTTCCATAGTCATATAAAGTATCAACTGTGCTATATCCACTTGACCGTGTACTTAATCACATATAACAAGTTTTCCATTCAAATTATTATATAGGGAATTTCAAGATCAAAATAAATGCCTGAAAATGGAAAAGCCTTCATTAGGCCTTTAGTTTTCAAATGTAATTGAGTCTCGTGTATCCATCTTTCCTCTCTTCCTGCAACAAAACTACATCCAAATCGCCCTTTCATTTCCCCTAGCTTTTTCACACATATAAGGGTGTGCCATTATTAGTTTCTTTGTCTATGAGAATAGGGAGACTGCCCAAGTAGTTGGCATGGGATCCCTTACTGCAGCTAGTACTTTTTGCTATATATATAAGGGCTCCCCTGTTAGTAGGTGGTGTGGGTTTCACCATAACTTGATAAAAGTGAGTATATTCCCTCTCTCAGAAGCAAAAAGGGTTAAATGAATGGGGGGGGGGGGGGGGGGGGAGGTGTGGGGGGGGAGGGGGGGGGGGGGGGGGGGGGGGGGGGGGAGATCAGGGTTTTTAAATAGTGTGTATAGAGGTTAAGAGTTAGATATATAAAAGTTACGTTTTTAAGTGTTTAAACAGATAGAGAACTGATAGAGTTTTTAAGTTTGCCATGGCAAAATAGTAAATATAGTGATCAAATCACACTTTGTTCTCCTTGCGAGATTCCCATTTTTTGGAGATTATGTGATTGTTTTTACAGCTTGTCTCCAGGATCACACCAGGCTGAGAGCTCCTCAATCCTGTTCAGACATGCTCAGCACATATCACCTCCCACTCATGCAGCTACTGAGTGTTCAACCCCAGGTGCAGTCATCGAACTTCCCTCCCTCTGTACTCCTTAGTATTTAGTCATACAGTGCAAATAAAATCAAAAAAGAAACCTCAAAAGAGGTCTGTGCATTGATAAAGAAAAAAAAAACACAGGTTTGGTTCCTGCAGGAATTTGAACCTAGGATCCTTGTACTGTGAGCAAAAAACCATTACCTCTCAGATACTCACAATGCTTTACATAAGCGATCTTTACTTTGATTACAGAAGGAAAGACATGGTGATGTCATCCTGCATAGTCCACCTGATATGCAATTCAAACAAATCACATACGTCCCCCTACTGAAGCACACAGAGCTGAAGAGCAGAGCAGAAGGTATGAAAATGAGATACTGGCAAAATCCCTTTAAATGGAAAATGGCGGCCCGAATTCGCAAACCGCCAGCAAGAACTGTCCCCCCTAAAACATCCAAAAGATGATAAAATACCATCCTGATTCTAAACAGAATTTGGATCCGGAATTTACAACTGCCGTGTGGACACCGCCTAACTGAAAGCATATCAAATATTACCATTATCCAGTCTTCATAGGGGTGGTGTCTCTCCACACATTGATTATTATGCATGGATTTGGACTGTGCAGCGTACAGGACGACTCCACCTCACCCCCCCATCAAGAAACTCCAGTATACAGATCTAGCTAATGAGCCAGCTGTCTTGACAAATGTGGAGACAGTGTTTTGAATTTCTATGGGATTTTGGAATACTAGTCCAAGTGATATTCATGTGGAATACATTATTTAATAAAACAGACCATTGTCAGGAAATGGCCACAGGTCTTCCATCTTTTAAATTATTAAGTATAACTGTATGCCCTATTGACTATTTTATGTCCATTACTACAATCATCTATAATCTAATGATGTAATAAATGTTTTTTTTCAGTGAGAATATATAGTAAAATGTACAAAATCTGCTTAGAGTATGCCTAAATTAGATGTTGGCATTGAACTTCCATAAGACAGTGTTGTATACAGCATACATTAGGGCTTTCTTTAAACAAGACCTACATGGAAAATCACTTAAAAGGTTATAGATTTCCTAGAGAGATTATTTAATCTACTTAGGATAGCATTTCACACATTTTTTTCAAAAGTGGCCTTACCCTCCTAACAGTTGGGATCTCTCTCTGCCCTGGAGGAACAGTACTTTAGAATGTGTGGTGCACAGTGACTATTACATAGCTCCTCTGAACCCTACTAACAATCAGGCTCAGACTGTCCCTTGAGCAATAAGACCTGGAGCTTTCTTTTAAACTGCCATAACCCATCCTATGGGGAAGAGGCATAAAAGAAAGTAGGCAGAGATAAGAGCACGTACATTAGGTTTATGGTAGGCCCAGAATCATTTACCGCTGTTGGGCTCTATAATGAAATTCCATTGTAGGGTCCCCAGAATGAAATTCCACTGAAGGCCCCAGAATCAACTCCACATTTGGGTGTCCAGAATCAACTCCACGATGGTCCCCCCAGGAATCCACTCGCACAGGTGAATTACCCAGAATAAACTCCATTTGGTGGGTTCCAGAATCCACTCCACAAGAGTGCCCAAATCCACTCCACTTATTTGACCGATAAGAACCATCAATAAGACATTGTCAACCTAACTAGACCTTGTGGACTAAGCATGCGCCTTAAATCCATAGTGTTAGAGTGTGAAACTTTAACTTCCATACCATATCGGAAGACAAGTGTTTCTTTGTCCAAGAACAAACTAGTGCCTTACTAAAAGCACTGACTGATAATGGAGGACTGCCCTGCAAAATGCTGTGGGCTACATGGTGAGGCAATTATGGTTGGATGCCCAACCCAGTACTTTTTACAGTGTTACCAATATTTTTTTCCAAATAAGATTAGGCCTCCATCTTCAACTCTCCATCGACAACTGTATAGGTCCTTTCAACCTCATTCTATACTCTACCCATATTGGAGTACCAATAAAAAGACTTATTGTAAGACAGTACTCCATCCAAGAAGCCTACCCACTGCCCAATTTACTGGCAATAAAGGTGTATGTTCACACGACCGAGAAATTGCGGGGCGATACAGTACGCACCCATTAACACCGTGTGTTTAGGTCGCCAAGCCGATCCCGGCGCGGCATGCTCCCCCCCCAGAGCTGCAGGGTCCTGGACAAGCCCCCGCTTGCCCATAGACTGCCATTAACAATAAACGACATGACAATTAACTCCCCGCTCATACAATAACGATGTGCATTGTAACGAGCGGGGGTAGGAGTCTAAAATCCATAGAACTATGGATTACGTAAAAGATTAGGCCGCAATTTTCGCCTCTAATTGCGCGTCATAAACACCACGAAATACGTGGCTAAATGCGCCCCAAAAATACCGTGTGAACATACCCTAAAGATCCACCTGAAAAAATTCATGCGTAACTACAATCATTTGTCAGCCGCCTACATCCATTATTGTCAGCATGCACATCCCCCGCTTACAATGCTGCTGAACAAACAATGACTTTTTTAAGGGCAACCATAAAATGGCATGATGCAGCTGCCGAACATGCAAAAAACCCCATAGGCAAAAACATTTTTAACTAATTTTTTGGAAAAACCTCCTCACCAATCTGCAAAACATGGCAGCTGCAATACATCAACATCCCTTCTTTATAAAACTGGTGATCCATATCTTGTAATGATTATTACATTCAAAAAGACATCCAAAACCCTTTCGAATGCTTACAAAACATAGTTATTTAGGTCATTAATTTGCATACATTTTTTTAATGTCCAAAACATGGAGTATTGGTCAAAACAAGTAACAAGGTACAAATCTTTCAATTATACTTTTTTTCATTATAGTTTCCAGTACCAAGTTTTTGGCTTACAAATTGCTAATTCAAAATACTGGCCAAGATATCCACCTTTATAAAATTGTCCTATATAAGTAGACAATTGGATCAGTTATAGTTTCTAATAAAAGTGAGTACAACCCCTCACATATTTGTAAATTAATGTATTACATCTTTTCATGCACAACTACTGAATATATGACACTTTGTTAGTCAGTGTACAGATTGTATAACTATTGTACATTTGGTGGGCCCTCAAAATAACTCAACACACAGCCATCATGCTTAAACCGCTGGGCAAACAAAAGTAGAGTACTTCCCCAAAGTAAAAATGGACAAATGGTGTCCAATTTGTCATTTTCCCTCCATAGTGTCATGAATCATTATTGTTATAAGTCTCTGGTAGTGACTAGGGAGCAAGTGTGTTAAGTTTGGTGTAATTGATCTCAACTCCACTCATACTGGACACTGAAAGTTTCAACATGGTCACCTCATGGCAAAGAAACTCTCTGCATGATCTGAAAATTAGAATTGTTTGCTGGTACATCAAACATGGCCTAGGCTATAAGAAGATTGCCAAACACCCTGAGACTGAGCTGCAATAACAGTGGCCAAACCAAACATCATTTAACAAACATGTTTCCACACTCAGAACAGGTCTAGCCATAGTTGAATCAAAGAATTTAAATTCACTTGCCCAGCAACATAACCAGAGATTGACATATTTAAAATAGACATAAAAGTTGCTTGCCTAGCCTTGCGGCATAGGTTAAACGGGTGAGGAGTCAGCCTGAAAGTGCTCAGTCCATCCCGCTGCACACTGCATCAAATTGGTCTGCATGACTGTTGTCCCAGAAGAAAGCCTCTTCTAAAGGTGATGCTCAAGAAAGCCCACAAACAGTTTGCTGAAGACAAGCAACTAAGGACATGGATTAATGGAACCATCTCCAGTGGTCTGTTTGAGACCAAGATAAACTTTTGGGTTCAGATGGTGTCAAGCAAGTTGGCAGCAACCAGGTGAGGAGTAGGAAAGCAAGAGTGTCTTGCCTACTGTCAAGCATGGTGATGAGGAAATTGCCCAGGGTTTTGGAGCTGCATGAGTGCTGCCGGCGGTGGGAGCTAGAGTTCAATGAGGGAACTCTGAATGCAAACTGTACTGTGACATACTGAAGCAGAGCATGTTTCCCCTCCTTTGAAAATGGATCGCAGGCAAGTATTCCAACATGATAAACTACCCCCAAACACACCTCCAAGACAACCACTGCCTTGCTAAAGAAAATGAGGGTAAAACTGCTGGAGTTGCCAAACATGTCTCCAGACCTAAAACGTGTTGAGAACAGAAGGTGGAGGAGCGCAAAGTCTCTAACATCCACCAGCTCTGTGATGTCATCATGGAGGAGTGGAAGAGGATTCCAGTAGCAACCTATGAAGCTCTAGTGAACTCCATGCTCAAGAGAGTTAAGCCAGTGCTGGAAAAGAATGGTGGCCACAAAAATATTGACACTTTGGGCACAATTTTTCCATTTTCACTTAGGGGTGTGCTGACTTTTGTTGGGCCAGTGGTTTAGACATTGATGGCTGTGTTATTTTGAGGGCACACCAAATTTACACTGTTATACAACCTGCACACTGACTACTTTACATTGTATCAAATTGTCTTATCTACATTGTTGTCCCATGAAAAGATATAATACAATGTTTACAAAAATGTGAGGGGTGTACCCACTTTTGTAATATATTGTATATCCTTTCCAGGCTGCATCATATTTACATAATCATCACAAGTTTTATTTTTTATACGTTATGTGGTGTAGTCATGGTTAAAGATAAGAATTACATTTACCAGCAAGTAAGGACATCAATTAACTTGCAATATATTACCTATTTGTTTGTCCCATGTGTGAGTAAGTATGTAACATACTTCTAAGTGGTGGTTAGAAGAAAAGTTCACCATCTTACCCTTTTTCATACTTCCTGGTTAATTGTGGCATAAATAGACCTCGTCCCGTAGGGCATTCAATCGCCCTGCACTTCAACCAACATTATTTGTCCTGTTTTGCGGCCGTCCCCACGGCAGCGGGGGGGGTGGCTTTTCTCCACGATAAGCGGAGAACAGCCCTCCCCCTCCCATTGAGGTGTTCATATTCCGTCCGGAAACCAGACGGAAGAAGAACAGTCAAAGTTTTTTGAGCGGATC
>JAODAL010057616.1:0-22572 GCA_025379985.1 Phyllomedusa bahiana
CAGCGCAGCATCAGCCTAAAAGACAAGGCCCCCCCCGAGATTCCCCTTCCCTTGGGGTCCATGAATTGCCCATCCCCCTTTCCTTTGGTGTTTTTCCCTGATGCTAGGTTGGGCGGGCATCTTCTTTACCCTTCCCACGGCCCTCCATTCCTTCACCTCTCCCAGCCTCCTCCAGCAGAATTACCCCTAAGGGCTTTCTCTCGGGGGTTTTGACCGCTTTTGAAAAAGGGAGTGGGGGCAGATGAAGGGTGCCCTATCACCAAAAGGGGGAATGAATCTGTGACGGGCAGCGATGTCCTTGCCCTAAAGGGGGACAGTTAGCTTAGTGCAGTTAAATCCAGATTTACAGCAAAAAAAAATTCTGTGGAAAATCTGCAGCAGATCCGTACCGCGTGAACATACCCTCAAGACTTGATAGAGATTTGTGTGTAAAATTTACCCACACAGGTTTGTCACAGTGGAAAAATTTGTAAAAAACGTTCTAATAAAGTGTCATTCTCTTGGGTTTCCCGTCTCAGATGTTTTTCCCCTGAAGCAAACAGGGACTTGAAGAAGTGACAAGTTCTCATTACTCACATAAGCTGTGTTCAGATTTGTCTCTTTCTTTGTCTATGAAGTTGCCACAGCTTTTTGACAACAATAGTGTGTAATCTGCAGCACGGTTCTTGCTGTCAAAAATCCAGGAAGCTTGACGGAAACCTCACTGACCCTTAAAAAACAAGCAGGGGTACCAGGCTTATCTTCCCCCCCGGGGAAAATGAACTTGCCCCAGACAACATGCTTCCCCCCCACCAATCTATGTAATAAAACTTTTTTTCACATTTATTCCACGTGAGCAACAACACAAAAGGTTTTGCATTTTACACACCATACAGAGGTCATTTTAAAGAGAAACCAGGACAGAGGTGTGATCGTACCCTTTTTTTTACTGCAGTACATATTGTGTATGAGTTTTTTTGGAATTGTAACTATTTTGGGGATAATTTCCTGTGGCGAAGAAGACTCCAAGGGGAGATTAGGGGATCAAAGCACCTGAGCTGTTCCCCAAACTTGAGTGCCTCAACCCATTCCTCAATGCCACATTTTGTATATTCAACAACACCATTTTGTGCTACATTGAAAAACCCCCCCGGATAACCCGAGTTTTTGGGTTTTTGTATGTTCTAAAAAAATTGGGGCTTTGTAAATCAATAAATCACAGGTTTTCTTTTCCTGATGTTAACCTTCTTTTTCTTCTCCCTCTGGCCCAGACCTCCATGAAGACATCTTTGGTCCCTCATTTCTGCAGCCTACAGTCCCCAGACCTGACCATTTAAATAAATACAGACTCCAGACCTGATCCTCTGTATAAATAAAGTCCCCAAACCAGACTCCCTGAACAAATACAGACCCCAGACCAAACTCCCTGAACAAATGCAGAGCCCAGACCAAACTCCCTGAACAAATAGAGACCATAGACCAGACTCCCTGAACAACTACAGAGCCCAGACCAGACTGCCTGAACAAACACAGACCCCAGACCAGACTCCCTGAACAAATACAGACTCCAGACCAGACTCCCTGACCAAATACAGACCCCAGACCAGACTGCCTGAACAAATGCAAACCCCGGGGGCCAGACTGCCTGACTAAATACAGACCCCAGACCGTACTGCCTGAACAAATACAGACTCCAGACCAGACTGCCTGAACAAACACAGACCCCAGACCAAACTCCCTGAACAACTACAAACCCCGGACCAGACTCCCTGAACAAGTACAAACCATAGACCAGACTCCCTGAACAAACACAGACCCCAGACCAGACTCCCTGAACAAACACAGACCCCAGACCAGACTCCCTGAACAAATACAGACCCCAGACCAGACTCCCTGACCAAATGCAGACCCCAGACCAGACTGCCTGAACAAATGCAGACCCCAGACCAGACTCCCTGAACAAATAGAGACCCCAGACCAGACTCCCTGAACAAACACAGACCCCAGACCAGACTCCCTGAACAAATACAGACTCCAGACCAGACTGCCTGAACAAACACAGACCCCAGACCAAACTCCCTGAACAAATACAAACCCCAGACCAGACTCCCTGAACAAATACAGACCATAGACCAGACTCCCTGAACAAACACAGACCCCAGACCAGACTCCCTGAACAAATACAGACCCCAGACCAGACTCCCTGAACAAATACAGACCCCAGACCAGATCCCTGACCAATACAGACCCCCGCCGACTGCCTGAACAAATGCAGACCCCAGATCAGACTCCCTGACCAAATACAGGCCCCAGACCAGACTGCCTGAACAAATACAGACCCCAGACCAAACTCCCTGAACAAATGCAGACCCCAGACCAAACTCCCTGAACAAATAGAGACCATAGACCAGACTCCCTGAACAAATACAGACCCCTGACCAGACTCCCTGACCAAATACAGACCCCAGACCAGACTCCCTGACCAAATGCAGACCCCAGACCAGACTGCCTGAACAAATGCAGACCCCAGACCAGACTCCCTGACCAAATACAGGCCCCAGACCAGACTGCCTGAACAAATACAGACCCCAGACCACACTCCATGAACAAACACAGACCCCAGACCAAAACTAATGAACAAAGACAGACCCCAGACGACTCCTGAACAAATACAGACCCCTGAAACCCGATCCTGACCCAAAAACAGGCCAGACCCGATGTTTAACAAATACAGGCCCAGACCGATCCCCCACCAAATAAAGGGCCCCCCGGGCCCGAAATGCCTGAACAACTACAGAGCCCAGACCGCTGCCCAACAAACACAGAACCCCGGGCCAAAACTCCCCGAAAAATAAGACTCCCGACCCGGGCCCCGAACAAAAAACAGATCCCGGGCAGGCTGCCTGAACAAACACAGGGGGGGGGGGGCCCCCGAACCCCTTCTGAACAAAATAAGGGGAAAAAGAAAGCTGCCTGAACAAAAAAAAAGAAAAACCCCCGGGCCCGACTTCCCGAACAAAAACAGTCCAGAAGCCCCGGCTGAAACCCAAAAAAGACCCCACCCAGACTCCCTGAACCCAAATTTCAAACCCCACCAGACTCCTTTAACCCAAAAACCCGACCCCCCGAACCGGGCTCCTGAAAAAATGGGAACCCCCGACCCGATCCTGCCCAAAATCCTGGGAACAAAGAGAGACCATAGACCCGACCCCGAAAAAAACTACCCGAGCCCCGACCCGACTTTCCTGAAACAAACAAGCCCCGGGCCCAAAATTTTTGAACAAAAACAGACCCAGACCGGGACTCCCTGAAACAAAATTAAAAGACCCCAGAACAGACTGGCTACCAAACCAAAGACCCCCGACCCTAAATCCCCCGGGAAAAAAACGACTTCCCGCCAGGGCTGCCCGAACAAACACAGACCCCAAAACCAAAATCCCTGAAAAAATAAAAAAACCCCAGACCCGACCCTTTCAAAAAATAAAAGACCCCAGAACCCGACCCTGAAAAAAAATTTCAAAACCCCCGACCAAATCCCGAACAAATTTTAAAACCCTAGAAACCCGAAACCCCCTTTTTTAACAAACAAGACCCCCGACCCGACTCCTGAAAAAAATACAGACCCCCGACCCGAATCCCTGGAAAAAATACAGACCCCCGAAAGATGCCCGAACAAATGCAGACCCCGCCCCGACCCCTGACCAAAAACCCGGCCCCCACCGACTGCCCGAAAAAAAACAGAAACCCCGCCCAGAATGCCCGAACAAAACCCGACCCAGACCAGCTCCTTTTCCAAAAACTACAGAGCCCCGACCAGGGTCCTTTAAACCAAAAAACGAAACCCAGACCCGACTCCCCGAACAAAACAGAAATCCCGCCAGGGTGCCTGAACAAAACAAAAGGGCCCCCGACCCCCTTTTCCTTTAAAAATAGAGCCCCCGAAAAGTTTCCCGAACAAAAACCCGCACCCCGCCCGACTCCTGAACAAATTCCGAACCCCTTTCCCGAAATCCGGGCCCAAAAACAGACCCCCGGGAAACCCGATGGGTGAAAAAAAATGCCGACCCCCCGACCCGATCCCTGACCAAAAACAGGCCCCAGACCAGACTGCCTGAACAAATACAGAGCCCAGACCAGACTGCCTGAACAAACACAGACCCCAGACCAGACTCCCTGAACAAATACAGACTCCAGACCAGACTGCCTGAACAAACACAGACCCCAGACCGTACTCCCTGAACAAATAGAGACCCCAGACCGTACTTCCTGAACAAATAGAGACCCCAGACCAGACTCCCTGAACAAACACAGACCCCAGACCAGACTCCCTGAACAAGTACAAACCCCGGACCAGACTCCCTGAACAAATACAAACCCCCCGACCAAACTCCCTGAACAAATACAAACCATAGACCAGACTCCCTGAACAAACACAGACCCCAGACCAGACTCCCTGAACAAATACAGACCCCAGACCAGACTCCCTGAACAAATACAGACCCCAGACCAGACTCCCTGAACAAACACAGACCCCAGACCAGACTCCCTGACCAAATACAGACCCCACACCAGACTCCCTGACCAAATACAGACCCCACACCAGACTCCCTGACCAAATACAGACCCCAGACCAGACTCCCTGAACAAATGCAGGCCCCAGACCAGACTCCCTGAACAAATATAGACCCCAGATCTGGCTCCCTAAATAACTAAGGTGCAGAAAACACCAGAGCGGCAGCGGCGCTGGATCGGCGGCAGCTTCAGGGGGGTGTAAAGGTTATTTTCTGTTTCATATCAGATCCAACCTGTACAAAATTTTCTTAAAATCCTTCCCAGCCCCTTTCATTCCATGTCTATGTCAAGAATATAAAACCTCTGACCATTCTGCAGTATATATTCAGAAAATAATCTACAGAAAATTCCAGATTTTGCTTACATGAAACAAATGATCAACCTTAGTGCAGATTTAAAGAACAGATTCTATTCCAAAAATCCACATAACAACTACCACAACGCTGGTGATGGGGCTGCAGATCTGCAGCATGTCCTGTCATATACACACTATATATCATTCATCGTCCTGCTCTGTAAAATCAATGTGCTTCCAGTAAGTTCGCTCCGCAGGACATATGTGTTGCCAGCAGGGCATATGTGACACAGATCAGCAGCCACTTAAAGGTTATAAATGGCGTCTATACAGAGAACCATATGTCGGGCAAGAAGTCATTTTCCTAAGTCATAAAAATGGCGCATATGTATCGTATGCAAAAATGTGTCCCTGGAGACTTGGCCGAACTCAGCAACCTTAGCAAACACCTCACTAAAGCAAGGCTGAGCATTTCCACACACAAAGCTGACCAAAGAACCAGCTAGTAGATATGAAACCTCAAAATCATTCCTTCTGCTGCTTCAAGGAGCTGGAAACCAACATGGCTGCCACGAAAGCTTCCACAGAGGTCCAGCTTTTCTGGAGTACTGTATAAAAGAGTTTTCTCACCACAAGGATTAGTTTTTAACACATAGGCAAAGGTACAGTAAATGAACACTAATATCAATTACATTGCTGTTCTGACTTTGCTTTGTTCAGGAGATAAAGAAGATTTCATCTACCGCTAGTGTACACAAAATTCTCTGGTTACCAACCACCTCTTTCTGCTCTAAATGTTTCAAGCTGCTGTCCGACCATGAGGAGTCACTCCCTGCAGAGTCTTATCTCTAGAACAGCTTGTTTATTTAGTGGGGTTGTCTCAACATACTGTGTCACTGAGTCACAAGCAGTTTTACACTCATCAGGCTGTGGGTGGTTCTATAGCAGTTAGTAGCATATTATACTTCTCTGTAACTAGCTGAGCCTTGACACTGACAAATGCAGGAGATGTTATGCTCAGTAAACAAAGCTACAAGCGCTGAGAGGAGTGAAAACAATTGCTTATCTGTAAATAAAAGCTAATCTTGTTAGAGATAATTAGTCTGCTCAGAGTGTTCTCTCCAACCATAGTGGCATCAGTATCTACTCTTTGCTCTTATCAGATAGCAGAATTATGGTCAGGTAACCATAGAAACATGTGTGAACTCAAAGCAGATACAATTTCTCTTTTCTCCTTACTAAAGTAAAATCAAAAGACTAATGTATTTGGAAAAAGTCTTCAATTATCTGTCCCTAGCTGAAAGCTAATCTTTGTAGTGAGAAAACACATTTAGGTTCATGACAAGCTTTCAGCCTTCAGAGCCCTTCAGCCTTGTGCACTACAGATTATAAACCTCCTGTCCTCATGTCAGTGTAACAGGAATAGCTAAGAACAGCAGACCTGATATGTCAACCACTGCTATAGACCCACCCACAGCCTGACCAGGAAGCGTGAGTCTAAAAGCTGGCTGCGGCTCTTTGAAACAGCATGGTGAGAATCCCCTTTAAATCTTGAAAAGGGATGTACTAATGTGCTGGTCCCACTCCCATATTGTAGCTTAAAGGGGTTGTCTGAGTCCTAAAATAAATGTATAATAAACTCCTCAACAAAAATTTTGACAAATGCTATTAGGAATATCTATTAGAAACAAAAGTTGTTTTACTACTATTATAGCAGTAGGGCGGTGTATAATAAAATTATGGTGTTCGTTGCCTTTTGGCAAAATGGTCTTTAGTTTAGTTGATATCCACCATCAGTCCACGCAGGAGTATTTTGTTGTTTTGGTAATTAAAGATGTAGAAACTGGCTCTTGTTCCAAAAGAAAAACAATTCTTCCAGCACTCGTTCCAATAAAGTGTAGAACACGCACTTTTAATATCTATTCAGTAAAAACATGGTTAAAGAGAACCTGTCACACAGGTTGTGCCCCCCTTGCCGAGGGCAGAAAAAGGTAGTGTCAGACCTGCTGTTTCCAGCGCTGTGTCCCTTATTCTGTAAGATGCTGGAGTTTTCGAGTATTTAATGCTCAAATCTGCAGTTTTCAGCCAGAAGAGTCATTCAAAGAGTCATTTTTTTTCAAACCCCGCCCACCTGAGGCTAGCTCCACCCACCTCAACTGATAAACCTATTAGAATCATGGGAATAACTGTCAGTGGGCGGGGCTAGCCTTTGGTGGGCGGGGCTAACACCTGCTCATGAATAAGTTCTGAGGGGTAAATGCTCTAAAACTGCTGAATCTTACAGAATAAGGGACACAGCGCTGGAAACAGCAGGTCTGACACTAGCTTGTGCTGCCCTCAGCAAGGGGGAATAACCTATGTGACAGGTTCCCTTTAAAAATCAAAAACCCACACAACAGACATGAACAGCCTACGAGTTTCGAGCCTGCTCATGCTCACAATTAAGAGCCCATGGAGCAGGCTCGAAACACATAGACAGTTGATGTCTGTGTGTTTTTGATTTTTAACCATGTTTTTACTGAAGGGAGTAAATGAGTGTCATGTGACCGCAGCCAATCAGCGGCTGCAACAGTGACGTCCCCTTTCGGAAGAGGGAAAAAGATAAACGAAAGGGCCAAGAAACCCGCGCTGGAACAGAGGGTGAGTAATTTTTTTTTTTTTTTTAACCCCTTCCGATGGCGGTCATAATAAATGGCTCTAAATTTTTTTCTCCTCGCATTTAAAGCATAACTTTTTATTTTTCCACCTACATAGACACATGAGGGCTTTTATTTTGCGGGACAAGATGTAATTTCAATTGCTGTTATTCATATTACTATAGAATATACTGGGGAACGGCAAATATATTTTAAGTGGGGCAAAATGTGAAAAAAAACTTACTTGCGCCATTTTTGCGGGGGTTTTTTTTTTTACGGAGTTCATTCTTTGGTAAAAATGATGTGTTATCTGTATTCTACAGGTTTATATGCATCCGACAATACCAAACATGTAGGATTTCCGTTATGTTTTGGTGGCGTAAAAAAATTCTAAACATTTTCTATTTTTGAAATTTGCGCCGCGGCGCCATTTTCTGCGACCGATAACTTTTTTTCTACTTACACCTACGGACATCATTGAGGGAATTTGTTTGCGGGGCTGCAGTGCATGTTTTATTGCTACCAGTTTGGAATGCATGCGTTTTTTTAATCTCTTTTATTCCTATTTTTATGGGACGTGAAATGACCAAAGAACCTGCAATTTTGACGTTTGGAATTTTTTTTCTTCTACAGTGTTCAGCGCACGGGATAAATTATGTTATATTTTAATAGATCGGACTCTTTTTTTTTTTTTTATTTGTAAAATGGCAAAAGGGAGGCGATTTGAACTTTTAATACTTTTTTTTTTGTTTACTTTAACATTGAGTCCCCCTAGGGCGCTTCACCACCATGGGGCACGATCGTTAATACAGCCTAATGCATTGCATAGACAATGCATTAGACTGTACCAAGATGGCGGTTTCCCCACTTTCTGCCTGGGGCCGGAAGCGGGGAAGTTCAAAACATGGCATTGATGAGAGCCTTCACAAGGCTTCCCGCTGCCATGTCCAGGCATCGGATCCCCGCAGTTACGTTGCGGGGACTCCAATCAGAGTGGAGGACAGTGCTTGGCACCGCTTTAAATTCAGATGCCGCAGCCATGTTGGCCGCGGCGCCTAAGGGGTTAAACAGCGCGGGCAGGCGGCGACTTAGCCGTGAGTTAGCTGCAATTAGCCGCTAACACCTGGCGGCTGTGAAGCGGGATCGCTTACTGTACTCATACGTCATAGGTCAGTAAGGGCTTAAAATAGATTTGATTGAAGTATTTTGTAAAGATAACAGCAACGAGTCATCATTAGAATTCCCTGAAGTTTGTGAAACGTGCGTTGGGGCGTCAGGTGCGTTTCTTAGTGGAGCCATTTACTTTGAGTAAAAAAAGTATGACGTGTATGACCGGGACTGTGCCAGAATCCTGGTGTGCTTTCAGCCCAAAAACTGTCACAGTCCTGTTCTCTAGATGTATGAGCGGGTGCAGGGGTGTAACTAGAATTCAGAGGGCCCGATAGCAACATAAGACGGGGGCCCCTTCCACCTAATGATAGAAAGCTAAAGCAGCAGCATAAGTGGCAATTATTAATTTTATAAATATTGCCGCCATATATCAGACACCCCACGTAGTATTACTGGATAGCAGAAAGCCACCAGCTACCTATTTTCTCGAAAATCTGTATCCTTTTGGGATCTGATTTGGGCCCTTTCAACCTCTGGGCCCCATAGCAGCTGCTATGTCTGCTATGGCTATGGTTACAACCATGAGCAGGCGCACTCCAAAAGTAGGCACATTTCACGGCGCCCGAGCCACTTGGTAACGCACCCAAAATGTGGGGGTGTTCTGGAGGTGTCGCACCACGACCGTATGATTCTACACATTTATGACTGGAGGACGGCAAAACTGGGCGCATTACTGCTCGGACAGGCAGAGCAAGGAAAAAGTGGTTTATCTGAGCCTGAGTTGTCTGAGTGGAACTAGAATTTGCCAAATCTATGACCGGCAGTAGAACAGGTCCATACATTCTGGCGCATTCTACGCTGCTTTAAAGTTATCTAGAACTGGGTTCTATGGGCAACATGTATGGTTTTTGGCACTCAGGCTCCATTAGTAGTGTAGAATGTGCCTGAATCTATGAACCTGTTCTACTGCGGATAAATAGAAAAGAAAAAAAAACACACAAAGGGGGCGCACAATAGTGAAGTATGTTCGGATTATAGCAGAAAAAATTATTAGGCGATAGGTGTGCTTACCTGGTGAGGTTGTGCTCCTAATTTAGAGGCAAATATGCGTATACAGGGCTTTTTAGGTCCGTAGTCCTCAGCACGGCAGCCGAAGGTCTGTATCACTTCAACGCCCGGAACGAACGCTGAGTAGCAGTATAGGTGCTACATCACTTGACGCGTTTCGCGCTGGAACCAGTGCTTCCTCAGAAGTAACAAAAGAATGGTAAGTATGCTCTCATTTAAAGAAACTAATAGCGTCTCATAGGTTAATATGTGTATCGATCAAACAGATAATTACATTACATTGGTTGATCAAGACAGCAATCAAGTATCATCACCAGCATCGTTCAAAGGAAGAAGATGGCGAAGACCGTAGTATCACTGGGCCATGACATTTGATTGACGTCTTCACGGCCCAATGATACTACGGTCTACAACATTGTTTTTAATGTTGCGAAGACAAAACTATCTTTGCTTCTTTTAAAAATAAAGCAAACTTTTAATCCTAAACCTGTATCCGTGGCTTCTGTCTGGACATTCCACATGCGCCGGGTCCGCTGTTTTTCTCCTGGCCTGTTCTACTGCGGGTCATAGATTTAGCGCTTTCTAGCTACAAAGTGACATTTCTGGCTCAGGTAAACCACTTTTAAAGTGCTCTACCTGTTCCAGCAGTAATGCGCCTGGATTTGCCGTACTGAAGCTATAAACGTGTAGCTTTGTACGGTTGTAGTGCGACACCTCCAGCACCCCCCCAATCTCAGGCGCATTACACAGTGCCGCAGTTGCTCTGTAATGCGTCTGATATTGGAGTGCGCACATTTAAAAATATAGTGAATGGTGTCTTTGGGCTGAAAAGACACCAGACTTCTGGCGCAGCCCCGTTCATACATGTCGCCCTTTGTACCTAGATCATACATGTCATCCAGAGTGATTATCACTGGTTTAATATATGTTCAGTCCTGCCAGTTTTTTTGATTAGTTACTGGTTTATTGTGGGTTATAATTACCAGTTTATGTCCTAACTGGCTTTGGAGTCCGTGTGTGTTACTACTCCACTATAAGGCCCGGTTCACACGGCTTATTCAAGCCGTAATTGCGAGCCGGATTTCGCTCGCAATTCCGGCTTGAATAAGGGGCAGGTGCAGGGGCGGCGCGGGGGCGCGGCCCGCCGGCCCCATAGACTTGCATTATCCACGGTGCGTATTGCGCCTGGATAATGTGCATGTCACTTTCTTCCCCCGCGGCGGATTCGCCGAGTGTGGAGGAGCGACGGAATCCACTGTTCTCTATGAGAGCAGTGGATTACCGTAATGACTGCGACCGATTGGAGCCGCACTGAAGCGCAAATCCGGCGCGCAGTACGGCTCCAATCCGCGCCGAAATAAGCCGTGTGAACGTGGCCTAACACTGCCTGTTTCTTGTTGTTTTCGTCCAATTTTTGTTACGTCTTTGTTATTAGTTTTTTTTAATTTTCAAATAAAATATTGTTCATTTATGTTGTGTCTCGTTTAGTTCTCTATTTTTTTTTTTTTTTTTTTGGTTTCATATATTGAAATACAGTCACATGACCACTAGCTGTATTTTATAATTTAATTAATGATACCGTATATAGTATAGTATACCGTTACATTTAGACTTAGTGCAATGCTATTCCTAAGACCTATTTTGGTGTTAAAGGGGTTGTCTCACTACAGGGATTGCTGCTTTTTATGTTCAAGAGCTTGCAAAAACAAGTCACTTTGCAATATGTGTCCATTAACATTGTCCTACGTATTCCTAGATATCCCCTCTTGTATGGGTTGCATCTGCTCCTTAGGTCTCTGTTCAATCCGTCTTGATAGGCTACCAGCTCTGGCCACTATAGCAACAGACCTGTTCAATCTCCCCTGATAGGCTGCCAGTGCTGGTCACTATAGCTACAGACCTGTTTGATCACTCCTGATAGGCTGCAGGCACTGGTCACTATAGCTACAGACCTGTTCAATCTCTCCTGATAGGCTGCCAGTACTGGTCGCTATAGCTATAGACCTGTTTGATCTCTCCTAATAGGCTACCAGTACTGGTTGTTATAGCTACAGACCTGTTTGATCTCTCATGATAGGCTGCCAGCACTGGTCACTATAGCTAAAGACCTGGTGTCCTCAGCAGCTCGTCACTGCAGACCAATAGAGGCCAGTAAACACACCCCTGAATCCAAAAATGAAAGGGAGTAAACAGGACTGAGGTTAGATAAATCAATGTAGTGAGACAACCCCTTTAACTGTTATACAAGCTGTACACTGGCTACTTTACATTGTATCAAATTGTCAAATCTTTGTCAAAGATATAATACAATATTTGCAAAAAAAACGTGAGGGGTGTACTTACTTTTGTCACTGTATAATAAACATAAAATAACATACATCTAATAAAAATAAAATAAAATACATACATGTCAAAATAACATTGCTACCAATACAATCACTAATTCGGATATTTTAATCCATAACCTGAACACTAGTGATGGAACATCCCCTTTAGATAGCAGCAGATGGTCCACGGCATGACATGGAGATGGCCAAAGAGATAGACGCAACCTCGTGCCTTTTTTGGGTTATTTTTTGATGGGGGGAGGGGGTGTCACTGGCTTTTTGCTGTGGGGCCTGTGATTTCCATGTCTGCCCTCAGCTACAGCAGCAGATCATTTTCTCATTGTACATTCTCCTTTCTCTCATTGTGTCTCTAATTTGAATGTCAAGTGTAGCTACAAGATGAAAAATGACTCGGCTCCACAATATGTGTTCCAGATTTTTTTCCTTTCCACATTAATGTATCTATGTCTGGAACATTATACAAAATCTCACCATTTCTGGCATTGTTTTCCCGGAGTGGTATACAGTATACTTGTATTCTTACAATTCTACAAGTCGCTGTTGTAGCCTTAGGGCCTGTTTACACGGCAATGGACAAATACCGGTCGGTTTATCCGACCGATATTTGTCCGGTTTGTGTGCCATGCACACGGCCGCGGGGAGGGGGACGACTTTTCTCTGTGATGAGCGAAGAAAAGCCCTCCCTTTACATTCACTTGTTCATATTCCGTCCGAAAACCGGAATGGAAGAATGTGCATGTAGAATCTTTTTTTTGGGCGGAAAACCCGTGCAGTGGGGACTGCTGCACTTGTTTTCCATAGGAGCCCGTTGTGCTCGTTTGCAGACGGTTTTTCCGCCAGTCTGCAAAACTGTAAACAGTCTGAAAAACCGGCCAAAAACCCGTGCCGTAGGGACATGCCCTTAGGCCTTAGGTCACCCACCAGTATTTGTACCTTAGTGCAGTAAAGTTGCCTATATACCATGGATAGAAATTAGCCAATGTCCACTTTTTTGGCCAACTATTGGTAGGAAATATTCTTAAACAATCCTCCATGACACCTACTAGGTTGGATATGTTGAATTTCATGCCTATTACTCTAGTTTTCTAACATTTTTTTTTGCCTTTTTTCACAGAATTATATTTTTCATTAAAGGGGTTTTGCCACAAAGTAAAATTGACGTGGGAAGTTTGAAAATTAAATAATAAACATTTTCACAATTTTTTCATTAAATAATAAACATTTTCACCATTTTTCATTATTAAAAATTCTGCACCGTTTTTGTTTTAGCTGCTCCTTTAGTGATCCATTGTTTACAGCTCGTCTCCAGGGGATACGACCAGGGCTGAGAGCTCCTCACTCTTGGTCACACATGCTCAGACATCACCTCTCTTCTCAGGCAGCTACTGAATGTTGAAACCCTAGGTGCTGTCATTCTACTCCTGCCCTTAGACTAGTTAGTAATAAGTCAAACAGTGCAAATGAAAAAAAAAGAAACCTCAATGAGGTTTGTGCATTGATAAAGAGGAAAAAAATCCACAGGTTTGGTTCCTGCAGGAATTTGAAACAAAGGACTTTGTGTGCTGAAAAGCAAAAATGTTACCTCTGAGCTACAGTGTAGCTATCTACAACACTATACATAAACAAACCTTTCGTTGAGTACAGAGAGGAAAGGCCTGGTGATGTCATCCTGCTGGGTCACATGATCTGCAATTCAAACAAATCACACACGCCCCCCTTCTGAGCACACAGAGCTGAAGAGCTGGATGCAGGAGGTATCAAATGAGATCGTGGCAAAACCCTTTAACTATAATGAGCCCAGCGTTTGAATATTAAGGATATACAGTATTTAGCTGTTAACATTGTTGTCTGTTTGCTGCTGTCATTTTCATGTATATGGTTTTATAATGTACTGGTATTCAAATTGTAAGACTATTAGACGTCATTGTCATGTTCCATGCTCATGTAAAAGCAAGAGGCCTCTCACTCCAATACTGCCATCCACAGTGCCCCCAACTAGTGCCATCCATAGTAGCCTCAACCAGAGCTATCCACATTGTCCCCAACCAGAGCCTGAACAGGAAGTGAGAGACTGAAGCTGTAGAACCACCCACAGCCTGAACAGGAAGTTGAAGCCTGAAGATGTAGAACCACCCACAGCTTGAACAAAAAGTGGGAGCCTAAAGCTGTAAAACCACCCACAGCCTGAACAGGAAGTAGAGCCTAAAGCTGTAAGACCACCCACAACCTGAACAGGAAGTGGGAGCCTGAAGCTGTAGAACCACCCACAGCCTGAACTGGAAGTAGATAGAGCCTGAAGCTGTAGAACTGCCCACAGCCTGAACAGGAAGTAGATAGAACCTGAAGCTGTAGAACCAACTACAGCCTGAACAGGAAGTAGATAGAGCCTGAAGCTGTAGAACCACCCACAGCCTGAACAGGAAGTTGGAGCCTGAAGATGTAGAACCACCCACAGCTTGAACAAAAAGTGGGAGCCTAAAGCTGTAAAACCACCCACAGTCTGAACAGGAAGTAGAGCCTAAAGCTGTAAGACCACCCACAACCTGAACAGGAAGTGGGAGCCTGAAGCTGTAGAACCACCCACAGCCTGAACTGGAAGTAGATAGAGCCTGAAGCTGTAGAACCACCCACAGCCTGAACAGGAAGTAGATAGAGCCTGAAGCTGTAGAACCACCTACAGCCTGAACAGGAAGAAGATAGAGCCTGAAGCTGTAGAACCACCCACAGCCTGAACAGGAAGTAGATAGAGCCTGAAACTGTAGAACCACCCACAGCCTGAACAAGAAGTAGATAGAGCCTGAAGCGGTAGAGCCACCCACAGCCTGAACAGGAAGTGAGAGTCTGAAGCTGGCTGTGCAGAGAAAGGTCTGTGAAACAGCATGATGAGAACACCCCTTTAAGGAGTATCAACAGCTCGGCCTCGTAGCAGTAGACCACGCTGAGTGCTGGATTTTTTTTCATTGACCTTCAGGATCAGGATACTTACTCCCACGATATCTTTTGTACATTGGAGCCAACTGAGTCATTGTATTTTATCTCAGGGCTGTGGTCACCGTATCAACCCCTGGGTACGATGTGCTGTGAATCACTTAGTACCAGCAACCTGGCCCATGGACATTACAAAGTAATTGACATAAAGAATTCAATTTCTTGAATTGATGTCATTGAAGCACACTTTCCTGCCAGAGTCAACGCCAATCCAATGGTCACATCTGGAGCGTTGGCTATTTAAGTGGTCCCTGGGAGTATTTAATTATCTTCCCCTTTGATACTCTCTGGCAAGAAAAAAGTCGTCTTATTATTTTATACTAAATTAAATCTCCAGAATCTGGGCCACATTTTCTAGTCGGTGTGAAGAACAAAATGAGAAAATTTTAGTGCCAACATCTTTTTACATTTTTTTTTTCTCTTTTATCCTCCCAATAGAGAGAAATGATGGAATTAAATCTCGGAATTCTTAAATGGCCAAAAAAGTTTTGTAGGAAGAGCACAATGATAAATCCTCGCAGGAGATCCTCCAAAATGTTTTACTTTTTCAATTAAAAAAATAATAAAAAGTCGATTCAATTATTCACACAAGGAATTGTGAAGCGCAGAGGGGTTTTTTTGTGTGCCTTAGGCATGAAGTAAATAAAAGATTCTTGTCTCTGGTGCTGCCTGCTCTCAATCTGGGCTGATATACGCTTTGCTCCAAGTCAAGGCACAATTCTCTCATTCATATTAATTGATACTTCTGTAAAGTGAATAATGACATCACTTTATTGTGAACATAGATAATGCTGCTATAATTTATACATGTCACTATGTAATACAAATAAGTAATGCTGCCATGCTGTACATACAGTATACTGCAGCTAATGTCACTATCTGATACAAAGAATGCTGCCATGCTGTACACATACCGCAACTAATGTCACTTTGTAATACAAATAAATAATGCTGCCATACTGTACATACAGTATACTGCAGCTAATGTCACTATCTGATACAAATAATGCTGCCATGCTGTGCACATACCGCAACTAATGTCACTAAGGAAATACAAATAAATAAGCTGCCATGCTGTACATACAGTATACTGTAACTAATGTCGCTTTGTAATACAAATAAATAAGCTGCCATGCTGTACATACAGTATACTGTAACTAATGTCACTATGTAATACAAATAAATAATGCTGCCATGCTGTACAAACAGTATTCTGTAACTAATGTCACTATGTAATACAAATAAATAATGCTGCCATATTGTACTCATACTGCAACTATTGTCTCTATGGAATACAAATAATACTGCCATACTGTACACATACTGTAATGTCACCCCGTTACAGAAAAACAATGCTGAAATACAGTTCACATACTGCAACTAGTGTTACTGTTTAATACATATAAAGTTGACATATTGTTTACATACTCCAACTGTCATCATTTAGTTCAGACAAATAATGCTGTCATACTGTGCCCAGACTGCAACTAGTGTCACCATTTAATACAGATAAATAATACTGTTTTATTGCAAATATAATGCAAATAGCGTGACCAGGTATTTCCGACCAATAATGCTGTAACATCTGTAACATCGCTAGTGACAGCGCAGGATGGTGCTGGCGTCCTCCATCACTGTTTGACCCCTTAGACGCCGCGGCGTCTAAATCAGTGAGAAATGGTGCTGTGCACTGTTCTTCACTTCAATCAGGACCCCTGCTTCAAAATTGTGAAGGCTTTACACGCCGCCATGTTTTCTGCTTTACTACTTCCTGCCCCAGACAGGAAGTATTAAAACCGCCATCTTTGCACACCTTCATGCATTGTATTACAGTGCATTGGACTGTATTAGCGATCGCGCCTCCTAATGGTGAAGCACCTTAAAGAGGTTGTCTCACTACATTGATTCATCTTACCTCAGTCCTGTTTTCTCAGTTTCATTTTTTAATTCAGGGGCGTGTTTACTGGCTTTTACTGTCTACTACTGGCTACTATTGTCCTGCAGTGAGGACAGCAGGCCTGTAGCTATAGAAACCAGTGCTGGCAGCCTATCAGGAGAGATTGAACAGGTCTGTAGCTATAGCGACCAATGCTGGCAGCCTACCATGAGAGAATGAACAGGTCTGTAGCTATAGTGACCAGTGCTGGCAGCCTATCATGAGAGATTGAACAGCGACCTGAGGAGCTGATGCAGCCCCTACAAGAGGGGATATCTAGGAATAGGTAGGACACTGGTAATGGACGCATATTACAAAGTGACTTGTCTTTACAAGATCTTTAACATAAAAAGTAGCAATCCTTGTAGTGAGACAACCACTTTAAAGTAAGAAAAAAAGTTTCAAAGTATAAAAAAATAAAAAATATTAAAAGTTCAAATCAACCCCTCTTTTGACTTTTTACAAATAAAAAAAAAATAAAATAATAAAGAAGTTCCCCATATTTGGTGTCGCTGCTTCCGAAAAATTCTGATCTATTAAAATATGACATCATTTATCCCGTACACTGAACGCCATAAAAGAAAAAAAAATTCCAAACACCAAAATTGTGTTTTTTGGGTCATTTCATGCCCCCTAAAAATTGGAATAAATGTAATAAAAAAAGACCCATGTATTCCAGACTGGTAGCAGTAAAAAGTGCACTTCAGCCCGCAAAAAATGCCACCTCACTCACATCCGTAGGTGCTAGTCCAAAAAAGTTATTGGACGCAGAAAATGGCGCCACGCAAATTTCAAAAATAGAAAATGTCTGGAATTTTTTTACGGTACCAAAACACAATGAAAACCCTATATGTTTGCTATTGGCGGATTCATATCAACCTGTAGAATACAGACAACATATCATTAATAGCAAAGAGTGAATGCTGTAAAAGCAAAACACCCTCTTGGGAGTTGGGGCGTGGACAGGTTCGGACTGGCCCACAGGGGATCAGGGCAAATCCCCGATGGGCCACTGAGTATGGCAGACATGGAGTTGGTTTTTAACTATATTTGCATCCTCTAGAGAGGCAGAAAAGCAGAGAAAGAGAGGAAAAAAGCAAGAGGCAGAGTATATACAGTCATTTACAGCAGTGGAATCTGCTCCACCGGTGGACCCAGATACAACTCAGCTGGTGGGCCCCTAGAATCAACTCCACCTGTGGGCCACAGCCACCCCAGTCCAACACTGGGCATAGATTTGGCATTGGCTTGTCGTGACCCACTAATAGTCGTGGGGTTTCCTTCCCTCCGCCCCCGCCTTTTTTGTTCTTATTGTTCCTTCATGTTTGAATGTGAACTTATTGTTCCTTATGATTCTTTGCAACTCAGTGCCAGGGTTGTGTGTTGCACTTATTCTATCTCTCATTGCTGTTATTACGCATTTGTTATGTCATTGACACCATCCACCCTTGCTATATATGTGCGGAATTTTGCACACGAGTGTTATTTTGTTCTATGCCATTTCTCTTTGCATCTGACTTAGCAATGTACGTTACCTACTTTGTACAATTCTATATTTCAATAAAACCTTTTTTGAATGAGAAAAAAAAACATTTTTTTTCACATTTTGCCCCACTTAGAATTTTTTTTTGCAGTTTCTCAGTATGTTGTATGAATGACACCATTAGAAAGTACATCTTGTCCTGCAAAATAAAAGCACTCATTTGTCTATGTTGGTGTAAAAATAAAAAGTTATGGCTCTGGGAAGGCGGGAAGGGTGCTTTCACAAATTTTCTACATTGTAAGGGTGCTTTCAAACAGTGCAGTTTTGGTGCAGTTTTAACTGCGCTCCAATTAACCTGCCTTTATGACCAGCAGCTTCTTTCACTTATCTTAACTGTTTGGAAAGTGAGTCATCAATTAGTGTGTTTGTATCCACAAGACGTCACACACAGAATTGAAACACCTTTCTGAACAATTTAGACAACTGAAAGAAGCTTGCTGGTAATAAAGGCGGCTTAATTGAAGCGCACTTTCATGAAGGCAAGAAGAGTACTTTCACAAATTTTCGAAATTGTAAGGGAGCTTTCATACAGCGCAGTTTTGGTGCAGTTTTAACTGTGCTCCAATTAAACTGCCTTTATTAGCAGCAGCTTCTTTCAGTTGTCTAAATTGTATGGAAAGGTGTTTCAAGTAAGTAATCAATGACTGTGTCTGAAGTCTTGTGGATACAAACACACTAATTGATTACTCACTTTCCAAACCGTTGAGATAAGTGAAAGAAGCTTGCTGATAATAAAGGCAATTTTATTGGAGCGCAGTAAAAACTGCACCAAAACTGCGCTGTGTGAAAGCAGCCAGTGTAAACGTCTACAGTGAAGAGGCGACTCGGGGATGCTGGCCTTCAGGGCAGAGTGGCAAAGAAAAAGCCATATCTGAGACTGGCTCATAAAAGGAAAAGATTAATATGGGCTAAAGAACACAGACATTGGACAGAGGAAGATTGGAAAAAAGTGTTATGGAGACAAATCGAAGTTTGAGGTGTTTGGATCACACAGAAGAACATTTGTGAGATGCAGAACAACTGAAAAGATGCTGGAAGAGGGCCTGACGCCATCTGTCAAGCCTGGTGGAGGTCATGTGATGCTCTGGGGTGGCTTTGGTGCTGGTGGAGGTGATGTGATTTTCTGAAGTTGGTGCTGGTGGAGGTCATGTGATGGTCTGGAGTTGTTTTGGTGCTGGTGGAGGTCATGTGATGGTGTGGGGTTGGTGCTGGTGGAGGTCATGTGATGCTCTGGGGTTGTTTTGGTGCTGGTGGAGGTAATGTGATGGTCTGGGGTTGCTTTGCTGCTGGTGGAGGTCATGTGATGCTCTGGGGTTGCTTTGGTGCTGGTGGAGGTCATGTGATGCTCTGGGGTTGCTTTGGTGCTGGTGGAGGTCATGTGATGCTCTGGGGTTGCTTTGGTGCTGGTGGAGGTCATGTGATGCTCTGGGGTTGCTTTGGTGCTGGTGGAGGTCATGTGATGCTTTGGGGTTGCTTTGGTGCTGGTGGAGGTCATGTTATGGTCTGGGGTTGCTTTGTTGCTGGTGGAGGTCATGTGATGGTCTGGGGTTGGTGCTGGTGGAGGTAATGTGATGGTCTGGGTTTGCTTTGGTGCTGGTGGAGGTCATGTGATGCTCTGGGGTTGCTTTGGTGCTGTTGGAGGTCATATGATTGGTCTGGGTTGGTGCTGGTGGAGGTCATGTGATGGTCTGCGGTTGGTGATGGTGGAGGTCATGTGATGCTCTGGGGTTGCTTTGGTGATGGTGGAGGTCATGTGATGCTCTGGGGTTGCTTTGGTGTTGATGGAGGTCATGTAATGGTCTGGGGTTGGTGCTGGTGGAGGTCATGTAATGCTCTGGGGTTGCTTTGGTGCTGGTGGAGGTCATGTGATGCTCTGGGGTTGTTTTGGTGCTGGTGGAGGTAATGTGATGGTCTGGGGTTGCTTTGCTGCTGGTGGAGGTCATGTGATGCTCTGGGGTTGCTTTGGTGCTGGTGGAGGTCATGTGATGCTCTGGGGTTGCTTTGGTGCTGGTGGAGGTCATGTGATGCTCTGCGGTTGTTTTGGTGCTGGTGGAGGTAATGTGATGGTCTGGGGTTGCTTTGCTGCTGGTGGAGGTCATGTGATGCTCTGGGGTTGCTTGGTGCTGGTGGAGGTCATGTGATGCTCTGGGGTTGCTTTGGTGCTGGTGGAGGTCATGTGATGCTCGGGGTTGCTTTGGTGCTGGTGGAGGTCATGTGATGGTCTGGGGTTGCTTTGGTGCTGGTGGAGGTCATGTGATGCTCTGGGGTTGCTTTGGTGCTGGTGGAGGTCATGTGATGCTCTGGGGTTGCTTTGGTGCTGGTGGAGGTCATGTTATGGTCTGGGGTTGCTTTGCTGCTGGTGGAGGTCATGTGATGGTCTGGGGTTGGTGCTGGTGGAGGTCATGTGATGGTCTGGGGTTGCTTTGGTGCTGGTGGAGGTCATGTGATGCTCTGGGGTTGCTTTGGTGCTGGTGGAGGTCATGTGATGGTCTGCGGTTGGTGCTGGTGGAGGTCATGTGATGGTCTGCGGTTGGTGATGGTGGAGGTCATGTGATGCTCTGGGGTTGCTTTGCTCCTGGTGGAGGTCATGTGATGCTCTGGGGTTGCTTTGGTGTTGATGGAGGTCATGTGATGGTCTGGGGTTGGTGCTGGTGGAGGTCATGTGATGCTCTGGGGTTGCTTTGGTGCTGGTAAAATGGGAGATTTGTACAAGGTAAAAGGGATTTTGATTAAGGAAGGCTATCACTCCATTTGGCAGCGCCATGCCATACCCTGTGGGGTGCGCTGGATTGGAGCCAATTTCATCCTGCAACAGGACAATGACCCAAAGCCACCTCCAAATGATGCAAGAACTATTTAGGGAAGAAGCCGGCAGCTGGTATTCTATCTGTAATGGAGTGGCAGAGCAGTCACCAGATCTCAACCCCATTGAGCTGTTGTGGGAGCAGCTTGACCGTATGGCGCGCAAATAGTGCCCATCAAGCCAATCGGACTTGTGGGAGGGGCTTCTGGAAGCATGAGGGAGGGGCTTCTGGAAGCATGGGGTGAAATTTCTCCAGATTACCTCAGCAAATTAAAAGCTAGAAGCCAAAGGTCTGCAATGCTGGAATTGCTGCAAAGGGAGCGACGAAAGCAAAGTTTGAAGTAGAAAACTATTATTTCATATAAAAATCCTTATTTCTAACCTTGTCAATGTCTGGACGAGATTTCTATTCATTTTGCAACTCATTTGGTAAATAAAAGTATCAGGGAAAACACAATATTGTCTCAGTGACCACGGACTTTTGATCGGTAGTGTGTGTGTGTGTGTATATATATATATATATGGGAAAAGAAGAAAAACAGGGGGCGCATAATAGTGTAAAAACTTGGGTAAGTGAATTAGAATAAATACTGGCGTGCTCACCTCGTGGGGTTGTACAAGGAAGGTACAACACTCCTGTTAGCTTGCGGGGCCGTTTAAGCCGTCGCCCGTATCACGGCTGCCGAAATCTTAATCCAAAAATGAACCCAAGTGTTGTGAAAGCACTTGGTATAATATATTGTGAAAAAGCCTCAGAGAATATGGCTGAGATCCGGCACACTTGCCAACGAGTCAAAATAACCCTTTCGGGAATAAAGAATTAGTTGCCTTTATTAATAAAAGCACTATGGGTTCTTACCACAATGCATTTAACCCCTTCCCGACATTGGGCGTATGCATACGCCCTGGCGATCGCGCGGGCTTGCGGGCGAGCCGCGCGCGATCGCGGCATGGAACCAGCGGTAAATTACCGCTGGCTTCATGCCCCATCACCCCCGGCCGGAGTGAGCTCCGGCCGCGGGTGAAAAACGCATCATTACCGCAGCCTGTCATGGCCGCGATAATGATGCCGCAGGCAGGAGGAGTGAGCTCCCTCTGCCTACGATCGGCGAGGCAGCGCACAGATGCCCTCGCCCGTCTCCTACCGGACTCCCCGGATGCTCTGAATCATCCGGGTAGTCTGGTGACGTCACCATGCCCCCAATCATTTGGGCATGGTGTCCCCTAGTTGCCCTGGGGACCTATCCAGCATAAGCTGTTTCACAGATCGCCCCTTCAAACGCAATCTAATGAT
>JAODAL010057617.1:0-22572 GCA_025379985.1 Phyllomedusa bahiana
CTCCCAAAATTGTTTCCGATGTTTTTATAAAATGATTTAATAATATTTGGGGTAACGAAAAAAAAAATATGAATTTAATAAAATTTAATTTTTTTTTTTTATTTTTTGTTTGCCAATGATCAAAAGTTTTGGGGGTAAAAGAAAAAAAGAAAAAAAAAATGAAATTTTTGAATTAATTTTTTTTTTTTCGTTACTCCCATATTTTTGTTCTTTTATTTAGAGATGGCACAAAAATTCGGAGTCTTTCATTTTATTTCGGGGGAGTTTTTGTTTTATTACAGAATGCATTTGAAACCCCTAAGAGCGTCGCTCGCCCCTCCCGTTGGGGCCAAATAACTGCGCCTCTTTTAACTTAGCCAAAACCCCAAAACCCGAGCTCGCTTTGGGATTTTTTTTCCCCATAGAATTTATGAGAAGGTAGCTCAGCCGGGTGATTGGTAAGCGAACGAGCCCCCCTTTTTCACCCAAACCCAAACACAGTTTCTTGAATATTTTCCATAGACAGTAATAACTTTTAGGGCGCCCTTCTATCGCCCCCCTTCTTTTCCATTCAAAAATAGACGCACACATATAAAAAGTTGCCTTTTCATTTGATTTGGGCCCTACTTCTCCATTGCTTTTTTAATGGGTTTCCCTGTGCTTTTATTTTGATTGGGTGGGGTTTCTGCGGGCAATTTAGAAGAGCTTAAAGAATTTGAATTTTCTGTATTTCCCCCCCAATTCTCTATTTTCCCCAAATTTTTGATGTAGGCCCGGGCTTGGCCGAGAAAAGCGTTTTTTTGGGATGTGATTGATTTATGGTTTTAGAAGGTTTCAGCTTTTTTTTCAGTTTTTATTTTTCCCTAATAAAATAAAATTTTTTTTATCATACTCCATGCCCCCACGGGGCTGAGAAACGAGATTTCATTGCCCCGATATGTCCATGACTATAATGGGACATGTTTGCTCGCGCTCTGATTTTTCCCGGTAAGCCAAGCCCCCCCTAGCTCAACCAAACGCTTTATCCCGCCCTTTTTACTGTATTTTGAAATGTTCCCCCCCCTTTTATTTTGATTGTCCCTTAATTTTTTCCATAGGTTTTTAATGGGTCCCGTCGCCCCCTATTTTGATTGGCCGAGATAGCCCAAACCCCTGCTAGCCAAACCCAAACAAACATTTCTGGGATTTTTACTGTATTTTGAACTTTTCCCGGCCCTTTTATTTTTATTTGGGCCATACTTTCCAAAAGGTTTTAATTTGGGTTTACTGTCGGGTCCTATTCTGATTGGGTTTGGGTTTTTGCCGACCAATTTAGAATAGCTTACGAATTTGTTTTCTGTATTTCCGGGAATTTCCAAAATCCTAATTCCTGAGGTTACGCCCTTCAGATTTTTGGAAGTGATTTTTTTTTTTTCTTTTTTTTTTTTTTGTTTGAGCTCTTTTTCTGGGCAATGTTTTTCACCTTTTTAAGGGGATTTTTTTGGAATCATTTTCCATGGGCCCCACGGCGTGAGAGCCGGGTTTTCCCCTTGCGATCTTCTTTATGTTTTCCCCTAAAGTTCCCTTTTACGCTTCACTTCGCCTCCGCCAGTTAAATTTTGGGCCCGAATCAACCAGGTTTTTGACCCGTCGGAGGGTGGCGAGCGCTGCAAAAGCGCCGCACTTTGCCGGGCCCGGGGATCGTACTTCCCTTTGGGGTTTTCAAGGGCGCCCGCGTCCCGCCCCGGACGCCCACACCGCACCCAGTGGGCCCCTCCCTTCATGCGAGGGCCCTCTGAAAATGGCGAGCGTGCGCCCCAAAATGCATCCCCCGTGTCCGACAGCGGATTCGGGGGCCCCGGGGGGGAGAAAATAAAGCCCGAAAAAGGCGTAAATCCCCTTCATACCTGTTGGCCCCCCCAGTGTCCAAACCCCCTAAAATGCAGGAATTTGGCCCTATATAAATATCTCTGCCTATTGTGAATCACTTATTAGAAAAAGAGGATGAACATCTATCCCAGTTACTTTTTTGAGAGATTTGATAGCTGTATTACAACAAGCCTTTCACCCTTTTTTGAAACATCTCCAAAAAAAAATATGTGAATTCCAGTTACAGAAACCATGCTTTTACATTTGGTTTTTGCCCAGTAAATGGGCTGTTATCTTTGCAACCAACAAAAATGGTAAGATTTGTTGATTAATCCCTTAGAAATAGACCTTAATGGCTAGTAACTCAAAGTCAGCTTTAACTTCTTACCGACACAGGACGTACCCATAAAGTCCCCGGTGCCCCTTAAGATTTTATGTTTCGGTTTGTAAATTTCAGTTGACAAACCCCTGGGAACAGCAGGGAATGAAGTTGGCTTGTTCCTGCCCGTTTAAATTTACAGGGTGCTGACTTGTTTTCAAAAGGCGGTTTGAAGCCTTTTTGAAGGCTTCCACTGCTGCCATGTATTTGATTCCAACACTTCAGGAAATGTAAGAGTACGTTCACACGGTTTTTTTGGCGCCCTTATTTTTGGGTTTCGGATTTTTCCCCGGATTGCTGTTTACACGCGGCGAAATGCGCCCCTGCAATTCGGTAATCCATAGCTCTTTAAAGAGAGCTATGGGTTTAGCTTGTCCCCCCGCAGGTACAATACATCGTGTTTTTCATGGGGGGAAAAAAAGTGACATGTCAAATTTTTAAGCCGCTGGTAATGAATTTCTATGGGGGCCCGGGGCAATACACGTGTAAACTACCCCCAGAATCTCCCATCTTTGAAAAACCCCTTTTGCATTGTTTATACAATGGGAGAAGGCTGCACTAATAAAAAAAATTTCCCAAAATTAAAATATAAATAAAAAAAAATTAAAAGTTTAAATCACTTTTTTCTTTTTGATTTTTCCCAAAAAAAAAAAAAAAATTAATAAGAAGTTAAAAAAAAGTTAAAGGGTTTTTTGGAAAAACAAAGGAAAAAAAACGAAACACCATATTATTATGACTGGCTGTCGGGGGGTTTAAAGGGGGGTGGTTTTTTGTTGGGCTCACTACCCGGGTTTGTTAGGACCCGTCTGGGAAAATGTTTGATTAAAGCCAGAATAGTTCTGACCTGCTATGGCATAGATCCCACCAGACCTCTAAAGTCCTGTGGTGTCTGGCACTTAGACATTTGAAGCTGATCTTTCAAGTGTATTGTGCAAAGTTAAATCTACTTGGAAAAGACTTTCTTTCCCTGGATTTCCCACTGGTGCTTAATCATAATGAGATCTGGGGAATTTGAAGGCCAAGTCCACAAGTTGAACTCTTTATCATGTACTTTAAACCATACCTGAATTATTTTTGTAGTGTAGTAGGATGCAGGGCTGGGAAGACGGGTAGGCCAAAGTAGGCGACCGCCTAGGGCGCCTACCTCAGCCTATCCCTAAGGGGCGCGGGCAGGGCCCCGACCCTCGCCGGGCTCCAGGCCGTTTGCCGTGGGCTGAAGCGCCGGCGGTCTCTGTGACCGCTTCTGCGGAGCGAGAGCAAGCGCTCCCTGCTCCGCAGACAGTGTCGGGCCCGCTCCCCGGAGGATTGCTGGATCCTCCGGTGAGCTGCAGGGCCGACACAGCGGGGCCGCCGGGTCCTCATCGCGCTGTGGACCCGCCGCGGCCCCGTGCGCCTCAGCCGCCAGCGTCGCAATGATGTGATGTCATCGCGACGCTGCCTCTCCTGGGCGCACAGCGCGTCACAAAGGGCCGTGCGCCCGAGGAGCTGCCCGGAGGAGCGCGCGGCTGAAAAGGACAGAAGAGGAGCGCGCGCCCGGAATTGGGTAAGTATTAATGTTGTTGTTTTTAAGTGCCTGCCTGTGGCCCCTATATCCCGCCTGCGGCCCCCCTTAACGCCTGCCTGTGGCCCCCTATATCCTGCCTGTGGCCCCCTATATCCTGCCTGCCTGTGGCCCCCTATATCCTGCCTGCGGCCCCTATAATGCCTGCCTGCGGCCCCCTATAATGCCTGCCTGTGGCCCCCTATATTCTGCCTGTGGCCCCCATACGCCTGCCTGTGGCCCCCTATATCCTGCCTGCGGCCCCTATAATGCCTGCCTGCGGCCCCCCATACGCCTGCCTGAGCCCCCATACGCCTGCCTGTGGACCCCATACGCATCCCTGTGGCCCCATCCGCCTGCCAGTGGCGCCTGTAGGGCTGCCTGTGGCCACGATATGCCTTCCTGTGGCCCCCATACGCCTGCCTGGTGCCCCATATGCCTGCCTGGGTGCCCCCCATACGCCTGCCTGGCCCCCCTCCGCGCCTGCCTGTGGGCCCATACGCCTGCCTGTGGCCCCCATACGCCTGCCTGAGGTCCCATACGCCTGCCTGTGGCCCCCATACGCCTGCCTGTGGCCCCCATACGCCTGCCTGGTGCCCCCATACGCCTGCCTGGTGCCCCCATACGCCTGCCTGTGGTCCCATACGCCTGCCTGGTGCCCCCATACGCCTGCCTGTGGCCCCATACGCCTGCCTGAGGTCCCATATACCTGCCTGTGGCCCCAGACACCTGCCTGAGCCCCTGTACGGCTGCCTGTGGCCCCTATATGCCTGCCTGTGGCCCTATATGCCTGCCTGGTGGCCCCCATACCCCTGCCTGATCCTCCATACGCCTGCCTGTGGCCCCCATACACCTGGGCCCGTGGCCCATACGCCTGCCTGTGGCCCCCATACGCCTACCTGGTGCCCCCATAGGCCTGCCTGTTGCCCCGTACGGCTGCCTGTGGCCCCCATACGCCCGCCTGAGGTCCCATACGCCTGCCTGTGGCCCCATACTCCTGCCTGAGCCCCTGTACGGCTGCCTGTGGCCCCTATATGCCTGCCTGTGGCCCCTATATGCCTGCCTGTGGCCCCCATACGCCCGCCTGGTGCCCCCATACGCCTGCCTGTGGCCCCATACGCCTGCCTGAGCCCCCATACGCCTGCCTGAACCCCTAGCTATATATTTGCCTGAGCCCCTAGCTATATACCTGCCTGAGTGCCCCTATATTTATATACCTACCTGTCCAGGGGGACAATATCTATATACCTGTCTGACTAAGGGAACTTATATACCTATAATTAAGGAGTTACTGGAAATGTGAGGAATCTTAAGATATTTGTGTCCAAATCCTCAGGGACGAGTCTTGGCCGGGAGCAATTGGCATGAAGGTGTGAACCGGATGGAGAAGAAAAGGGAAAGTGAACGACGCTGATCAGAAAAGACGTCTCCGGTGAGTCACTAAATGTAACCGCAGTGTAATCACTTATATTTCTGCAGAGCCTACATACAACTAGTAACTACCACTATATGGTCACTGTATGGCGGTGGTATATGTAATCAGAGCCTGTGTAGCTGATAGTCACATGTGGGGTTGCGTTCGGTCAGGGTCTGGCAGAATTATTTGAGCCTTAAGTAGTAATAGTTTTGGGTCTTTGTTTTGTAGGAGTGTTTTTTAGTAACAATCATTTGTCTGGTAGATTTTCTCCATGTATCGGTGGATTATTCGGTGACTGTTATTTAGGGGTATTACACTGTCATACGGAGGGGAGCGATTTTGAAAATGCAAATTTGACAGGGCTGATTTTTATTGTGCAGCGACTGCTGAGGAGATGGATGGGAGCTATGTGGAATGGGCAGAAAATTAGTGACAGGACCTGGCGCAGGGGTCAGAGGAATTAGTGTGTGTGTGTGGGGGGGTATTTTTTTGAGAGCGAGGGGGGGGGGGCGCCATTGGCTGTACTCGCCTAGGGCACCAAAATTCTTTGTCCTGGCCCTGGTAGGATGTATTATTCTGCTGAAAAAAGGCCACTGCTATTAGAGAATATCATAGGGGTGTAATTGGTGTGCAAAAAGTTTTATGTAGGTAGTGCATACGGAATTAGCATCCACATGAATGTCAGGACCCAGCCTAGCAAAGAATTGATGACAGCATCACACTGCCTCCACTGGTTTGCTTTTTTTCCCAGAGTGCATCATGGTGTCATCTCTACGACTGCTAGGTGATACATGAGCTCAACCTTTCACTGTGGTTCAGTTCTTATGCTCACATGCCCACAGCTGAATGGGCATGAGTTAATATGGGCAATCTAATCAGTCTGAAGCTACGCATCCCCAAGCTGCAATACACTTTGTATTCTGTTACCTTTGACTACTAATATAAGCAGATTTAACTTTTTTTTAGGCAATCTGTGCTACAATAGATCTTCTGTGGAATTAGACTACATGTGATAGCCTTGGTCCCCTTGTGCATCAATAAGTCTCAGGTGCTCATAATCCTATTGCCAGTTCTGTGGTTGTCCTTCCACTGACCTAAACCACTTTTGGTACTACCCACTATATACCAGGAACAACACACAAGACCTGTCATTTCATAATTGCTGTAAGCCAATTATGTAGCCATCACAATTTCGCCCTAGTTAAAATCCCTCAGATTTTTCTGCTTGCTTATCTTTTATTCTGCCAAAGTCAAGTTTTAGTAATATTATTTAAATATTATTGTAACGGGCCGCGCCGCGTTCAGATCCACGTTCCACATGTGTACCCGTGTCCCTCCCTGTGGGCGCCCGGCGTGGACGGGGGGCGCCACGGACCGTGCTGCTGGCCGTGCTCGCACCCGTCCCATCCACTCACCTGACCTCGCTCCTGTGTCTCTCTCTTCCCCTGTCGGTCGGAATGCGAGAGCGCGCCCCCTAGCGTGCGCATCTCTGTTCTTGTGAATTTAAAGGGCCAGTGCGCAGGTAATTGGTTAATTGCCGGGCGCTGACCCTATATAGTTTTGGGATCCACGTCACTTCCCTGCTGGTTCTTTGTTGCCTCCGTGCCCTAGAGAAAGCGTTCCTGAGTGTTTACTGTCTTGCCGTGTATTCTGACCTCTGCCTACGTTTACCGACTCCGAACCTTTGCCACCTGCCATGACCTTGCCGCCTGTCCCCGACTACGCCTACGCCTCACGATTCTATACCACGCTCACCCTTGGCTGCCACCACAAGCAAGTCACGTCAGGGGTAGCGACCTGGTAGACTCCCGCCGCAGCAAGTCCATCCCGCTTTAGGGCGGGCTCTGGTGAAGACCGGGACCTACTTAGATTCCGCTCCCTGACGTGGCTTACACCATCGCTTGCGGTGGTCCAGCGGATCCACTACCAAGTCCGTTACAGTAAGATCCAGCCATGGATCCCGCCAAGGTGCCTCTTCCTAGCATCGTGGATCTTACGACGATTGTTGCCCAACAGTCGCAGCAAATCGCACAACAGGCACAGCAATTGGGCCAGCTCTCCGCCATGTTGCGTCAGCTCCTAGCGTCCCAGCAACAGCAACCGTCTCCGTCTGTGGCTCCGTCTACACCTGCCGTTCCTTTGGCCACCGTGGGACCCAAGCTTCGGCTTCCTTTACCCTCCAGCTTTTCCGGGGATCCCAAGCTCTGCCGGGGTTTTATTACCCAGTGCTCTATGCACGTGGAACTGATGGCGGATCAGTTTCCCTCGGAGAGAGGTCTAAGGTGGTCTTCATGGTGACCGGGAAGGCCCTGGCTTGGGCGACCCCCCTCTGGGACAGGAATGTTCCTGTGACCGCGGATCTACAGAGCTTCCTCCATGAATTCCGCACCGTCTTCAAAGAGCTGGCGCGTGCATCCTCCGCTGAGACCACACTCCTGAGCCTTCGACAGGGTGACTCCTCCGTGGGAGAGTATGCGGTCCGAATTCCTACCCTGGCTTCGGAGCTGACTTGGAATGATGCCGCCCTCTGTGCCACTTGCAAAAAGAGTCTGTCCAGCAGGGTAAAAGACGCTTTGGCAGCAAGAGACCTCCCGTCCTCCCTGAGCGAATTAATTCACCTGGCCACCTGCATCGATGTAAGGTTCGCTGAAAGGCAGGAAGAGCTCCGCCAAGAGAGAGACTCTGCACGCCCTTGTCGGCTGTTCCCCCTGGCTCCGGTATTCCAGCGTTCTCCATTGTCACCCCCTCAAGCCTCCGTTGTGGAACCCATGCAGGTGGACCGGGCCCATTTATCGGAGCAGGAGCTGACCCGCCGTCGAGCAGAGAACCTATGTCTCTACTGCGCCAGCCCGGACCATTTCCGCAGAAGCTGTCCGCTACGTCCCCAGCGTGCGGGAAACGCTCACACCTAGGTGCCGTAGGGGAGGCGTCCGTAGGTGCTGTTTCCTCCTCTCCACGTTTGATGATGCCATTGGAAGTGTCATCTGATGTTGGTCTATCGGTCCGGAGTTCTGCCAGCCTGGACTCCGGGTCAACCAGGAACTTCATCCATGCCTCCTTGGTAACCCGATACCTCGTGCCAGTAGTCCATTTGGAGAAGCCTCTGCTTATTTCTTCGGTCAGCAGGGAGCTTCTTACTGAGCCCATTCAGTACATAACCCGACCTGTGACACTCCGTGTGGGGGCTCAACATAAGGAGATGATCACGTTCCACGTTCTGTCCCATGCTTCCTCAGCGATCCTTTTGGTGCTTCCCTGGCACGCCCCTACGCTCGACTAGAAGACAGGTGAGGTTCTGCGTTGGGGACCAGAATGCCAGAACCTCTTTTTGGAGGTACCATGCCTGGTGCCTACCACTTCTCCACAGCCGCCCGCCAAGTCTTTGCCAGGCCTGCCTGTAGAGTACCAGGATTTTGGGGACGTATTCTCCGAGAAGGAGGCCGATACGCTGCCGCCACATCGGCCTTACGACTGCCCAATTGACCTCCTCCCTGGAACCTGTCCTCCCCGGGGAAGGGTGTATCCGCTGTCCGTTCTGGAGACTCAGGCCATGTCAGCCTATATACAAGAGAACTTGCAGAAAGGGTTCATTCGCAAATCCTCTTCCCCAGCCGGAGCCATGTTTTTCTTCGTGCAGAAAAAAGATGGATCCCTCCGTCCGTGTATTAACTACCGGGGACTAAATAAGATTACTGTGAAAATCGTTACCCTCTCCCACTGATCTCGGAGCTTTTTGACCACCTCAAGGGGGATAATGTGTTCTCCAAGTTGGACCTGCGAGGAGCTTATAACCTCAACAGAATTCGGGAGGGAGACGAGTGGAAGACAGCTTTTAATACCCGAGATGGACATTTTGAATATCTCGTGATGCCCTTTGGGCTCTGTAACGCTCCAGCTGTGTTCCAAACATTCGTCAATGATGTCTTCCGGGATCTTTTGTACACCTGCGTCATAGTGTATCTAGATGACATCCTGATTTTCTCCCCTGATCTTCAGACACAAGTGCGCCAGGTTCTGCAACTTCTGCGCAGCAACCGACTGTATGCCAAGCTGGAGAAATGTTTATTCCACCAGACCAGCTTGCCTTTCCTCGGGTACATAGTCTCAGCTAAGGGCCTGAAGATGGGCCCAGCAAAACTCTCTGCGGTACTACAATGGCTCCGTCCTGTCGGCCTTCGGGCGATACAGCGCTTCCTGGGCTTCGCAAACTATTACCGGCAATTTATTCCCCACTTCTCCACCTTGGTGGCTCCTATCGTGGCCCTCACCAGGAAGAATGCGAACCCGAGATGTTGGCCTCCGGAGGCTGAGAAGGTGTTTATTGATCTAAAGATTGCCTTCTCCTCAGCACCTGTCTTGGTCCGGCCTGATCCCGAGAGGCCGTTCTCCTTGGAAGTGGATGCCTCTTCCGTGGGGGTAGGGGCGGTCCTCACTCAGAAGAGCCCCAAAGGCAAGATTCTCACATGTGGATTCTTCTCCAAGACCTTTTCGCCGGCGGAGTGGAACTATGGCATTGGGGAACGGGAGCTCTTGGGTATCAAGTTAGCCCTGGAGGAATGGCGACATCTGCTGGAGGGGGCGCGTCGGATCACAAAAATCTACTGTACCTTCAGACGGCCCAGCGGCTAAAACCTCGCCAAGCCCGGTTGTCTCTCTTTTTCTCACGTTTTGACTTTCGCATTCACTTCCGGCCTGCTGAGAAAAACATCAAGGCTGATGCCCTCTCCCGTGCCTCAGATGTGGTTGGTGAAGAACCCGTGTCACAGCACATTATTTCTCCCGAACGGTTGGTTCACTTGGCCCCCGCAGATCTTCAAAACGTTCCTACGGGCAAGACTTACATGCCGCCGACACTCAGGAAAAAGATTCTGGAGTGGGGGCATAGCTCCCTATTGGCTGGCCATCCCGGAGTACGGAAGTCCTATGCTCTGATCTCACGGCATTACTGGTGGCCGTCTCTGGCACAAGATGTCAAGAACTTCACTCTCTCCTGTGTCACGTGTGCTCGGAACAAGATCCCACGTCACAGGCCCGCAGGTTTCTTACATCCGCTGCCCGTGCCAGAGATCCCCTGGACACACATAGCCATGGATTTCATCACGGACCTACCGGTTTCTTCTGGGAATTCTGTCATCTGGGTGGTTACGGACCGGTTCTCAAAGATGTCCCACTTTATACCTCTTCCCGGTCTGCCATCTGCTCCACAATTGGCCGGTCATTTCTTCCGGCATATTTTCCGGCTGCATGGATTACCCTCACACATCGTCTCCGATCGAGGCGTTCAATTTGTATCCCGATTTTGGCGTGCGCTGTGCTCCCGTCTGCAAGTCAAATTGGACTTTTCATCAGCCTATCACCCTCAGTCCAATGGGCAGGTGGAGAGGGTGAATCAGATTCTGGGAAAATACCTGCGTCATTTTGTATCCGAACGTCAGGACAACTGGGCTGAGCTGCTTCTTGGGCCGAGCTCTCTTATAACCATCATGACTCGGAAGCAGCCGGGGTCTCTCCATTTTTGGTGGTCTATGGCCGCCACCCGCACCCCTCCCCTTCCCCTGCCCACTGATTCGGAAGTGCCCGCTGTCAATGACCAAGTCCGGGATATCAAGGCCATCTGGCAAGAGACTCGACGTTCCCTACTTCGGGCCTCTGCCCGTATGAAGTCTCAGGCAGACAAGAGGAGAAGACCTGCCCCGACGTTCCTCCCAGGGGACAAAGTTTGGCTTTCCTCACGGTACGTGCACCTGAAGGTTCCCAGTTTTAAATTGGGTCCTCGCTCCCTGGGTCCCTTCAAGGTGCTTCGGCAGCTGAACCCGGTCACGTACAAGCTCTGTTTGCCTCCTTCTCTCCGGATCCAAAACTCGTTCCATGTTTCCCTCCTTAAGCCGCTGGTTCTAAACTGGTTCTCTCATAAGAATGTATCGCCTTCCCCGGTAGCCGAGTCCGCTGACATCTTTGAAGTAAAGGACATCCTGGCTATGAAGACAGTCAGAGGGAAGTGCTTCTTCCTCGTGGGTTGGAAGGGCTTTGGACCCGAGGAGAGATCCTGGGAGCCAGAATCTAACATCCTGAATCATGATCTCATCCCCAGGTTTTTGCAGCCTAAAAAGGAAGGGAGGTCTAAGAGGGGGGGGGAACTGTAACGGGCCGCGCCGCGTCCTGGTCCATGGACCGCGGGCGTACCCGTGTCCCTCCCTGCCGGCGCCCGGCGGGGACATGGGGTGCCACGGACCGTGCTGCTGGCTGTGCTCCCACTCGTCCCATTCACTCACCTGACCTCGCTCTCTGTGTCTCTCTCTTCCCCTGTCAGCCGGAATGCGCTCGTCCGTTCATGTAAATTTAAAGGGCCAGTGCGCCAGTAATTGGTTAATTGCCGGGCGCTGACCCTATATAGTTTTGGGATCCTCGTCACTTCCCTGCTGGATCTGTGTTGCCTCCGTGCCCTAGAGAAAGCTTTCCTGAGTGTTTACTGTCTTGCCGTGTATTCTGACCTCTGCCTACGTTTACCGTCTCCGAACCTTTGCCGCCTGCCCTGACCTTGCCGCCTGTCCCCGACTACGCCTACACCTCACGATTCTGTACCACGCTCACCCTTGGCTGCCAACGCAAGCAAATCACGTCAGGGGTAGCGACCTGGTAGACTCCTGCCGCAGCAAGTCCATCCCGCTTTGTGGCAGTCTCTGGTAAAGACCGGGACCTACTTAGATTCCGCTCCCTGGCGTGGCTTACACCATTGCTTGCAGTGGTCCAGAGGATCCACTACCAAGTCCGTTACAATTATATCCAATATAAACTAATATAAACTAATATCAAGTTCAACAAGAGCTTACACTTTATTAGCAGCCTAAAGTGTACCGGTGCCAATCGATGTATGAAGTCTCAGTGTTATTGCTGATTAATGTACAAGATACCTATGAGCAATTAAGACAAGCATTCAAGCAACACCATTCAATAGAGAAGAACTTCCTAATAGGGCTTTGTCTTTAGCCACCTGCCACCATTCTTGCATGGACTATAAAGGCAGCTGGCTCCCACATCCAGACCCACGATCCACATGAGCTGGTTAAACTAACAAGGTTCCAACAAACTAAGAATGCTAAAACAGCAACCAACGCCGTCCGAATGGACCAAAATCTGAACTTGATGTGCAATGGAACTCAGCGCAGAACAATCATAAAATGAAAACTTTTTATTCAAGCTACGCGTTTCGTGATGAATACAGGCTCGTAACATGTGCACTAAGCAATGTTATATAGGTTATGACGCTGATGTCAGAATGACAACATCAACCGGAAGGTCAAGTTTAATATCACTTCCCTATCAGTTAAAATATGATTAAATTAATACATCTCTGTTGCATATTTCAAAAACATACCTACCTATGCTCTTATAATTAACATTTCACTACTGAATAAGAAAGTATAAATTAGTCATTATAGGTCCTGATTACTCGCGGATAATGTATACCTCATCACCTAATTAGGGAGCAAAGAGACAAAATATATAAAATCATAATTGACACAAAATCATTGTTTCCGTATAAAAGAACAACTATTATCCATAGTGCAAAAACAGAAAAAACATTTTAACATCCTAAAAGTACTTTACTATTGTATCTTACCTCTTGATCCCCTGTTTTACTTTACGGAAGCCAAGAGGGATTAGAATGTAGTTCCCATTCAAACTACATGCATGAATACCCTCTGGGTCCAAAAAGGGAGGACTATCAATACAAAAGGACTTACCGGGAGTTTCATATAAGTGAGTAACACTAAATTTTCATAATAAAGCATATGTTTACACAAGTACCACCGCTTTGTTTAACCACCCAGGAGGGAGGCTCTGGATCTCGAAGTTTCAGAACATCTTTCTTTTACTTAGTATTTCCAATCTATTAGATATACAGGCAGTCCCCGACTTACAAAGTTCCGACTTACATACATCCCCTAGTTACAAACGGAGACTTATGGGGTGTGACTGACATTCAACACTAAGTCACGCTCCATGATAACCAAGTGCCAGCATGCCACAGCTGCACATGTGATACAGAATGTTAGGTGAAATCTTCTAAAAAAGGGAACAGACAGCAAAACAAATGTAAAAACTGTTCCCTGTTCTATCCAAAACTAAAAAGAACTTTTTTTGCTGGAATTACATTTAATAAGTATACCTGTTCCGACTTACATAAAATTTCAACTTAAGAACAGACTTACAGTCCCGATCCCGTTTGTAACCCGGGGACTGCCTGTATTTTGGGGTATAAAGCCAATAGTGACTACTGTTAACCTGTTATCATCTGCCTCATGTTTTTCTAAACAAGTACGGAATATGCTATGCAGCTTTAACTTTTTTCTAATATTTTATCTGTGAGTACAGAATATCCACCATTTTTGCTTCATCCTCCCTACATTTTGTTACTCACGCGGGGCATTCAATTAAATATAGCACAAACTCACTGCTGCATCCAAGTGGATTTTTTATTTTAAAGGTCTCTTCTTTTTTATTAGAACTAAGGGCCACATGTATGAAAACTGTTTAGATCTAAAACTCACTTTTTTGCCCATAGGTTACTATGGCCAAAAAAGTGAGTTATAGACCTAAACAGTTTTCATACATGTGACCATAAATGTCTTCTTATTGTGTGTTATAAACAGGCATAATTTACATTTTTTCCTAGACATCGTTTAATACCTATTTTCTCCTCATGAGTATAAGGAAAAACCAAGTATGTGTGACCTCCTACTGGTTCACTGTGACCACAACACAAACATAAAACGGGGTGTAAGGGGATCCCCCTTCTGGAGATAGAGAGTCCGACTCTGCTATAATAAGGGCTTGTTAGTCTGAAATGCTTAAAGGGAACCTGTCACATGGGTTATACCTCCCTTGCTGAGGACAGCACAAGCTAGTGTCATACATGCTGTTTCCAACACTGTGTCCCTTATTCTGTAAGATGCAGCAGCTTTAGAGCATTTAACCCTCAAATCTTATTCATGAGTAGGTGTTAGCTCCACCCACCGAAGGCTAACCCCGCCCACTTCCAGTTATTCACATGTTTCTACCTATTCAAAGTAATAGGCTTATCAATTGAGGTGGGCGGGGCTAGCATCAGGTGGGCGGAGTTTGAAAAAAATGATACTCTGAAGGACTCTTCGAATGACTCTTCTGGCTGAAAACTGCAGATTTGAGCATCAAATACACAAAAACTCCAGCATCTTACAGAATAAGGGACACAGCGCTGGAAACAGCAGGTCTGACACTAGGTTGTGCTGCCCTCAGCAAGGGGGGCATAAACTATGTGACAGGTTCTCTTTAAAGGGGTTGTCTCACTATGAAGATCATAGTTGAAAATGTGGGGACCAAACATCTAAGGATGTACGTCCTTGGTTACCTTTAGCAAAGTGCTATGGTTTAATAGAACGGGCTGCTTTGTATATGCTTACCAACGGTGTTTGAATCCAGGTCAGGATACACCCAACTAAAGCATTACTGGCTGTTGGCTGATATCTGTCCCGCCCAGGTCGCAGACGGGAATGCACAGGCTAAGGAGAAGCAGTGAATAGGTCTTGGACGGGAACGAGCAGAGGGCGTATGTAGAGGCAGCAGTATGCACGGACAAGGTGTGTGTATTGGCAGGTGCACGAGAGATAAGAAGAGAGACTTATATTGGCAGTCCCATGTAAATCTCATGTGAAGTCCCATGGAAAACACAGCACTTCCACATAAGAGATGCAGTCTTACATCGGCAGACCCACGTAAAACTGAAAACAAAGCAGTCCCTCATAACAGGTACAGTCTTACATGGGCAGTCCCACGTAAAACACAGCAGTCCCACGTAACAACTGCCATCTTACATCAACAGTCCCATGTAAAAGGGAAAACACAGCAGTGCCAAGTGAGAGGTACAGTCTTACGTCGACAGACCTATGTAAATCGCATGTGCAGTCCAATATATAATGGGAAAAACAGCAGTCCCATGTAAGAGGTGTAGTCTTAAATCGGCAGTCCCATGTAAATATCATGTGCAGTTCCACAGAAAATGGAAACATAGCAGTCTCACATAAGAGGTGCAGTTTTATATCTGCAGACCCACAGAAAACAGACAACACAGCAGTCCCATGTAAGAGGTGCAGTCTTACATCAGCTGGCCCACGTAAAATGGAAAACATAGCAGTCCCATGTAAGGTGCAGTCTTACATCGGCAGACCCACGTAAATATCATGTGCAGTACCACATACAAACTTTTTTGAGACAGATGTGAGATGCCATGTAAACCACTTGTAAGATGTGCAGTCCCATGTAAACACAAACAGATAAAGCATATAGTATTGTTCTGCAGATCTGTATAGGTCAGAGGTGTAATAATCTGCAGGATATATAACTGTGGGAGTGAGACAGAGAAAAAAAAATCACCCATCTTTCCCAGAGTCCTGAATGTCAAATGCCCATTCCAGTTACAAAGTATGTAAAGAGAGTGAGAAATTTAGATATACACTATCAAGTTACACTTAGCTTTTCACTTCCAATGATTCCACTGACAGCTGAGAACGTCTCCCTTCCCCCAGCTGACACCGAATAAATCCTCACATGCACACTTTGAGGGCGTGTCTGGAGAGAGTAAAGATACTCCCTGCTGGGAGGAGAAACACGCCCCTCGATTTCACAAGCTCTCCTTGGCAACCAGCATAAAACATTGTGAACTGCTGCCATGGGACAACCCTTTAAGTAGTTCCATGTTGTGCTGTCTCCTTTAGCTTTTATGAGGAATGCAATAAAGATACAAGTTTACAGGATGATGAAATTTCCCTCTTTTCTATGAGGGTCCCATCTCTGTGATCTTGTGGATATATCATACATGTCTGAGATGGAAATACCCCTTTAAATTGAGGAAAGCAGCAGCTGTTAAAGGGGTTTTGCCAGGAAGAGAGTTCATTACCTCCTTATTAGCACAGAGGAGAATATAAACAAATCATGCTGAGTCATGAACGCTGCAGGGGTGAGAGGGAGGGGGTGAGCAAGGAGTGAGGAATAAGGGAGTGTCTCTAAAGTTAACTGACATAATAACATTACAACAGTGGTTTCTCTATGCAGCAGACAGACTTATACACTGCACTTTCTCCACAGCCCCTTGAAAGCTCATTCATCTTCCCTGTCATCAGATAAGAAGTGTTTCACATGGCCAGATCAGCTCCTGTCAGCTCCTCTGGTCATGTCTAATGCAAACTTTCAGGTAACTAAGGGGATTGAGAAATGCTGTAGCTTTCACAGGCTTCACTTTTGTTAATAACATATATTTAGAAAAGTGATTACATACCCATTTTGGAGGATCCCACTTCAACATTACATCATGGCAAAACCCCTTTAAATCCTAAATAAGGGCTGTTATCTTGATTTTCTTGTGCATTGAATGAATAGACTGCATAATAGTACATCCCCCATATTGCTGTCACTATATGATCCCATGGATGCCTTCATTGTTACTTTAATTGCATAAATTCAGCATGCCAAACAATATGTATAGATAATAAAAATAGACTATATCCCTATGATAGGTGTAATGGTGGGTTAATTGGTTGCTACCTAACTTTCCTAGAGAGAAAAAATGCACCTGATAAAAATATATATTTTTAAACAGAACATTCAGGACTTGCTTTTCTGGTGATTCTGTTTACTCTCAGTTGATTCATTTTTATTTTTTAAATTCATATCTGTTATATAAAGCTAATACCTTTAAAATCAGATACTAAAGCTGACAACTAGAAAATAATTTAGTTGTATCTAATGCAGTTTTACTGAATAAGAAGTGATTGTCCCCTCCCTCTGAAGTCAATTAGCACAATTGTGAGGGGAGTAAAGGACAAGGGATAATGAATTCAGCACCATGGCCCTGGGCAGCTCCTTCTACCTCCAGTGTGTGCTGAGGGGGCTGAGCACATGGTCTAGTACCTTTGTTGCCTCTACATACATCACTGACTCAGGGCTGGACTATTCCCTAATCACACTATATGCAGTCAGGAATTGACAGGCAACTCTCACAGCAGAATGATTGTTCTGTAAGAAAAGATCATCAGAGCAATGTCTATGTACAAAGCTGAGCATTAGAATTAGTACCCTTTTCAGTCTTCAAGTGTTGAGCTGCAGCTTTATTACCCGTGTCTACTGGATTCTGGTGACTGGAAATATAGCTGAGAAGGCTTTGTAGCATATTGGATTCTCCTATGTAAGTATGGATCAACAGGTCTGTGTCTGTCCTGTATTGTCCTATATGTAGGAAGAACACACATAGTCTTCTGTTCTTATGAATATAGATACATATGTATCTATATCATACATCTATTTCTAAAATACATTTGTAGATTTAATATGTTCATACATTTATATATTAAGTGCTACACATGTATTTTACAAATAGATCTCTATACAGAGTGACATCACTATTCTTTCTAGCTTTCATTCATCATATGTCTTCTACACTGTGTCTATATATCTAGCTAATTTATTATCTTGTATCCCCTGGGTTTGAATCTCATATTTCTATCAATTTCTATCTATCATCTCATTTTCTCTCTTTCTCTACCTCTCTCTTTTTATAGAGCTGTCTATACATTTAATATCTATCTAGTATCTCAATCTTCTTATTTGTGTGCCACTGTACCTATATCTTTATTCATCTGACTTACATCTGTTGTGTCTTGTACTTATCCATCTACTATCTGTCATTCATTTAATATTCTAGGGGCTTATGGTTCTGTAAATTACATATGGCTTAATCAGCTTAATGATGTACGGCTACTGGCTTTATCTCAATCAAGCAACATGTGTCTCATAAAATGCCAGGAAAGATCTATATTGGTTGATTATCCACAACCTGTAGACTTAGCCTTTGGCTTAAGAGCCACACGGAGCTTTTACAACTTACAATAGATCTAAATGAATTAGGAGACGTACAACATCTACCTATGAAATGTAAAATCACTGAATACAACTAGTAAGGACCATATGAACAATAATTGAAATCTTAGGGAAACTTGAATAATACAACATGGAAAGGTCATTTCATGATTTATTTTGAGAACTCCTGATGAGATAATTGATAATGTGCTTTGATGAACATAAAAGATTGTAGAAAGCTACAGTGGATGGCAGCATCGGTTGATAAAAATAAAGACTGAAGTGCTTATGTTAATGTTTGTTCGCTGTGTGTGTTAATTGCTAGGTCATGGGGATGATTAATTGACCTTTTCTCTAAAGAAAATAAATGATTGTGACCTTTAACATGTAATCCAAGATTAATGGGGTTTTATCCTTTAAGAGACCCCTTTTAAAAAGTGTATGTTTAATCCAGTGATGGGAGCATTGCGACAATTTTATCAGTCTCTTAAGATCTCACTGAATGTGCTGTAAGCCTCTATAACACTCATTACTCACACATGCTACTCTTAGTATTCCCCTGGGAGGCAGTATTTACCGGTAATCAAATAGTTGCCTCTCATATCTAAATAGCCTGCTGCAAATAGAGACTGTGTCTAAGCTACATCTGTAAAGAAAGCTCCTAGTACTGGTTTGCAGCTACTGTACATCAATCAGCCATAAAGTTAAAACCAACTGTTTTATAAAGTGTAGTTCCTCCTCCTGCAGCCAAAATAGCTCAGACCCTTTGAGTCATGGACTTTAAAAGTCTTTTAAAGATTAGCCTTAACTGTTTCAGTTATTTGAGCTAGAATAGCTCTTCTGTGGGGCAGGACCAGACAAAATAGCCTATACACCCTATGTGCATAAATGAACCTTGTGTGCTGATGACTGTTGTTGGTTTACCACTTGTCCATCTTTGGGACACTCTTTGTCCTTTTAAAGTAATAGAAATCCACACACTTGCTTATTTTTTCTGCTTTCACACCAGCTTCAAGAACCAACTATTCACCTACTGCCTAATATATCCAACCCCAGAACAGTGACATTTTCACAAGATTTGCAATGTTATTCACTTTAACCCCCTACCACCACCGTCAGTTTTGAGCCCTATGACAGAGCCCCATTTTTCAAATCTGACATGTAAATTTATGTGGAAATAACTTTTTAATGCTATTACTTATTCATGTGACTTAGAGAATGTTTTCTCTGGACACATTGGGCAACATGTATGAACGTTGACGCTAACAGGCCAGTTCTAAAAAGATAGTGTAGAATGTGCCAGAATGTTTGAACCTGTTCTTCAGCAGTCATACATACAGGTGTATTGTAGTGCCAATACGACAAGTCTGGCTCAAGCAGATCACCTTTAACCTTGTCTGGCTGTTTTAACTGTTCTGCACCAAAGTTTGGTGTCAAAGAATCAAAATAGTTCATAACTAGCATCTACCATATGTCTTCTTTATGATGGAATAATTTTTATATGTCTTTTTTATTCTTTTACGACATAAGGGGGCTTAAAAAAAAATAAATCATAGATAAATGGGACTTTGTTTACTCAAAAACACAGGCACAAGGCCATACTTACAGCTAAATGGCTGGACAATAAACAAATCCCAGTAAGAGGCAATATAAGCCCCAGTGCTACTTGGGAGAAATATAACAGGTGCAGATAACTAATGAGCAGTAACTCACACACCTAAACACTTGGGGCGGCATGTATGAATGGGGCTGTGCCACATATCTAGCGTCTTTTCAGCCCGATATCAGGTGCAGCCCTGTTCGCAACATGTTTAAATGTCCCGCATGCCATTATCAGGCTCATTACATAGCGCCCACGGCACTTTGTAATGCGCCCCATCTCGGTCGCATGCAGGAGATGGGGTGCACTAGAACTGTAGTAAAGCTACAGATTTATAACTTCGCTATGGCATTTCTAGGGACATTACTACTGGAACAGGTATATCACTTTGAAAGCGGTATACCCGAGCCAGAAATGTCATAACAAGCGATAGAATGCACCTGATTTATGGCCCGCTGTAGAGCTGGTTAATAAATCAGGTGCATTCTATGCCAGTATTATGCTCATGAAATTTGCCCAAATTTCATACATGCTGCCCAAAAGGACGGCATTTATAAACAGGACTGCGTCCGATATCTGCCGTCTTTACAGCCCGATATCAGGCGCAGCCCTGTTCGCTACATGTTTAAATGTCTCTCATGCCAAATTTCATACATGACATCCTAGGAGGATAACAGAATGATAAAAAACTGCACATTGAATGAGTACCAGTTCACACAAGTATGCAAAAAAAGCCACAATATCATGCAAGGGAAACTGCACAAATGTAAAAATACTGATAAGACAACCACTCACAAGCCGTCTATGCATGAGGCAATGGTTGCTAGTATTATAATTGCATAAAGATAAAGATATACAAAGGATAACAATTACACAGTTATGTTTACAATTTTAAAAAAAATTGCAAAAACACATTTTATAGGGTCTAGTTCTGAAATGCCCCATTAGTGTCTTTATTTAAAAAAAAGTATTCAAAACAACATTTAGGAAGTTTGTTATTGATCCCCCTGATTCATTCTGCTGTTTTTAGAAATATCCCATATGTGGTCCTAGTGCACAATTTGACTCAACCACAAGCCTCATAATAGGAGGAACAAATTGAATTTTAGGTTCTCAATTTAATTCAGACATTTTTTAGTCACAATTTCAGGTTTGTGGACACCCTAAAGTGCTAAAACTAAATAAATATCCATAAAAAGACCTTATTTTGGAAATTACACGTCTTATGGAAAAGGTCTCAGGGGTGTATTGAGTATCGTGACCCCACAGGTATTTCACAGTTTTTTTTTTTTTAGCATTAGGCTGTGGGAATTGAACACTTTTTTTTTCAGTAATATGTAGTGTTATTGTAAATTGAAAATGATTTATTTTCACAAGGAAACCTTTTTAAAAAGAAAACCCCAAAATAGTTATTATTATTTTAATTTTTGAGCACCATTAATTTCCCGGGCACGTAAAATTTGAGGGTCAGAGGTATCATCATAAAATGGGGGTATTTTTCACAGCTTGCCTCGTTATATAAAAAACCCCTTTTTAGGTGCCAGCAACAATTAAAAAGTGCGAGCAATTTTTCCCTTTTTTAGTCCGGGTTTGGGTTTTTTATGGAGCGGGCAAGGAGGGTGGGTGGGAAAGGGCCGCTCCCAATTTCTCCAGCCCCCGGTTTTTACCCGCTAAATAAAAGGCAACTGTTTCCAAATCAAGGGGTAGTGTTGACGTTACTTTGGGCAAACGACATCGGCGATTTTCGTTTGTCCGGGGAACATCACAAATATTCGATGGTCGATGATAATGATCGCCGGGTGACCAAATTTTAAAACAAGGGGGAAAACAACAACACCTTTTATTCCCTTCCCCCCAAACAGGGCGGGAAGCTGGAATTAAAATCCACAACATCAAATGGGGTATTTGGGGGGGGTACTTTTTAGGCAACACAAAATTTGGGTTTTAAAAACCACGAAAAAAAAACACAGACCATTTACTATCCCCTTTTTTTTACCACAGCAAAACCCTTTAAAACCCGCATCACCCAAAAAGTTAAAAATTTCCAGAAGGCCCGTAATTTTTTTGAACCATCAAATTTTTCTTGAACTGGACATTGACTAACCCGTCCTTTGGGAAAACAGCAAAGAGCCCCCAAAACCGCATGACCCCCCGAAATTTAAAAAATGCGGGGAAAAAAAAAATTTTTTCAACCCCCCCTTTTTAAATTTCCCCTGGACATAGACTATCCCTGTCCTTTAGCCCCCACATTTACCCCAAACCCGCAAGACCCCAGATTTTTAAAAGTGCCGGAAAAAGGGGTCTTTCAACCACCATTTTTTGTTTTACTGGACATTGACTATACCTTTTCATGGGGAACAGAAACCCCAATCCTGCATGACCCCCAATTAAAAAGTTCCCCGGGAAAAAAGGGGTCCCTTTTACCACCAATTTTTTTTCAACGGACATTAAATAACCTTCCTGGGCCACAGCATGAGCCCCAAACCTGCTGCCCCAGATTAAAAATGCCCGGGAAAAAAGGGGTCCCTTTTTAACCCCCATTTTAGGGTTCCCCCTGGACATATACTTTTCCCTGTCCTGGGGAGCGCTTCCCCTCCCCTATGAGTGCGGACCAAATTTACCCTTTACTTTTAAAAAAACTTTGGGGTTAACGCTCCCTGTTTTCCCCCCAGGGGCCCTTTTTCTTTGGGATTCTTTTTTTTCATTTTACTCAAAGTGCTGGAGGAAAAATTTTCTCTGTACTTTGTTTTCTTTCCATGGGTCCCCTCTCCATGCCTCTGAATAACCTACATAGTTTTTTATAGTTTTTAAGGCTAAAAAAAGACAAGTCGTCCAGCTAGTTCAGCCAGTTTTTTCTAAGGGTTGACCAAGGGAAGGGAAAAACCCCCCAAAAGGTAGAAGCCAATTGGTTTCCCCAT
>JAODAL010057618.1:0-22572 GCA_025379985.1 Phyllomedusa bahiana
CCCCGCGCCATGGCCACGGACTGTCGGTCTCCGGGCGATTCAACGCTTTCTAGGATTCGCCAACTACTACCGGCAGTTCATTCCCCACTTCTCTACGCTGGTGGCTCCCACTGTGGCTCTCACCCGTAAGAATGCTAACCCGAGATGCTGGCCTCCGTCGGCCGAAGAAGCATTCTCCAGTCTGAAGACAGTATTCTCCTCAGCACCTATTTTGGTCCTTGCTGATCCAGAAAGACCCTTCAGCCTAGAGGTGGATGCCTCTTCCGTGGGAGCCGGGGCTGTCCTGACCCAAAAGGGCCCTAAAGGCAAGACCGTCACATGTGGTTTTTTTTCAAAGACCTTCTCCTCGGCGGAACGTAATTACGCCATTGGAGACCGGGAACTGTTGGCCATAAAATTGGCCCTGGAAGAGTGGCGACATCTGTTGGAGGGAGCTCGGCACCCATTTGACGTCTTCACAGACCATAAAAATCTCCAATACCTCCAGACAGCTCAGCGTTTGAACCCTCGCCAGGCCCGCTGGTCTCTGTTCTTCTCGCGCTTTGATTTCAAGATACACTTCCGACCGGCCGAGAAGAATATCAAGGCGGACGCCCTCTCCCGTGCGTCTGACATCACCGGGGAGGAGTAGGTGTCACAGCACATCATAAGTCCTGAACGGCTGATTCATGTGGCTCCTGTGGATCTCCGGAACGTTCCTCCGGGCAGAACCTATGTGCGTCCCGCGCTCAGGAGGAGGATTCTGGGTTGGGGGCATAGCTCTCTTCTGGCCGGCCACCCTGGCGTACGGAAATCCTACGTCCTAATCTCGCGTCACTACTGGTGGCCAACCCTGCTCCAAGGACTTCGTTCTTTCCTGCACCACATGTGCCCAAAACAAGGTCCCTCGCCATAGGCCCACTGGTCTCTTAGTCCCTCTGTCAGTTCCAGAGTTTCCATGGACACACATAGGCATGGACTTTATCACGGACCTTCCTCCTTCTTCGGGAAACTCGGTCATCTGGGTGGTCACTGACCGATTTTTTAAAATGTCCCACTTTGTGCCGCTTCCTGGTCTCCCTCTGCTCCCCAATTGCAGGATACTTCTCCATCACCATCTTTCGTCTGCATGGTCTACCATCCCACATCGTCTTCTGACCGAGGCGTCCAATTTGTCTCTAAATTCTGGCGTGCCCTGTGTTCCCGGTTGCAAAGTCAAACTAGATTTCCTCTTCTGCATATCATCCTAGACCAAATGGCAGTGGAAGGGTAAACAATCTTGGGGATAACTATGGCACTTCGATGTCCGGGGTAACTGAACAGGAACAACTGGTCCGAATTTGCTGTCTTGGGCCGAGTCCATATAATCATCGGACTGCCGACTCAACTGGCCGTTCTCCATTTCCTGGTGGTCTATGGCCGTCACCCGCGCCTCCCCTCCCCCTGGCTTCCACCTCCCCGATGTTCCCGCCGTGGACAACCAGGTCAGGATATCCAGGATCATTTGGCGAGAGCCCGACAAGCCTTACTCCATGGCTTCAGCCCGTATGAAGACCCAAGGCTGACAAGAGGAGAAGACCTTCCCAACGTTTCCTCCCAGGGGATAAAGTGTGGCTCTCTTCTAAAATGCATACGCCTCAAAATCCCCAGCTGATAAATTGGGTCCGCGTTCTGGGACCTTCAGAATTCTGCGACAACAGTCCTAATAAACTCTGCCTGCCTCCAACTCATCCGGGTCCCTTAACGCTTTTTCATTTCTCCCTCCTAAAGCCTCTGGTCCTGAACCGTTTCTCCAAAGGAGGCGCTGCACCGTCTCCTGTTCTAGGAATCCCCTGATGTATTTGAAGTGAAGGACATCTTAGACATGATGATCGTCAGGGGTAAAGGCGATTTTTTTTCCTTGTAGATTGGAGGGAGACGTTCGGCCCCCGAAGAGAGGTCCTGGAACCGGAGTCCAATATCCTAACCCAGACCTTATCCGTAAGTCCTTCAGCCTAAAAAGAGGGGAGACCTAAGGGGGGGGTAACTGCCGCGTAACCCTCCGCTCCTCGGGATCGCCCCGGGCGCACCCGTGGCCAACCCCCCTCCCCGGGCCTACCCACCAGGGTCGGTGCTGCCGCTGCCGCGGGAAACAGCCGGGGTCCGCCGCCTGCCCGGGGACTCACCTGAACCTCGCTCCTGTGCGTGTCCGCGCCCTCTTGCCGGCCGAGGCGCGCGTGCCCGTGTCCTAAGGCGCACGCTTGTTCTCGAGGATTTAAAGGGCCAGCGCCCCGATAAGTGGCTATTGCCAGGCGCTTCCCCGTATTTAAGAGTCACGAATCCACAATCCACGCCCCTTGCGGAACTAATGTTGCCTCGTGCCTTAGCTAAAAGCGTTCCTAAAGTGTATCTCCTTCTCGCCCTACACCGTGTAACCAGACCCTCCTCGCACGTGTTCTCCACTCCGAACCTCTGCCGCCTGCCCTGACCTTACCCTGCCTGTCTACGACACGAACCATTGCAGCCTGCCTGACCTTCCTGCCTGCCCACCGACTACGATTCTCGGACTACGACTCTGTACCACGCTGCACCTCGCCGGCCCATCGCAAAGAAGTCACGTCAGGGGGGACGACCTGGGTAGCCTCACGCCTACAGCAAGTCCATCCCCGCTTGGCTGTGTGGCTCTGGTGAAAACCCGGGGTGCTACTTAGATTCCGTTCCCTGGCGTGGCTTGGCTATCATCGCTTGCGGTGGTCCAGAGGGTCCACCACCCAGCCATTACAAGTACACTATAAACTATTAACAGGTTTATGTGGGTAAAAAAGGATCCTTTTGGCATAAGTTGGCAATGAACTAAAAAATACTGTTTTATAAGTGAGTACTGTTTAATAAACACTACATTGGCGGTAGCGATACGTCAAGACTAGTGTTGCACTTTGGTTTGTGGTCAATGTTAAATTCCTTTTGGTTCACCGTATCAAAATTTGGAAATAATCGTCAACAAATTGACCCTAAAATGAGTTAGGTTTTTTTCCTGACTTTTAACGGTTAACTTGCAATTCTTTGATCCCCCCCCCAGTCCCTCCTCACTCTTAGTGTGGTCTAACTTCTGGACTAATGTAACCTTGTTGCTCCAACCTAAATATCAATGATTCAGTTCATGTCGGCAAAACCGAATCTTTGCAGAATTTGCAGACAAATCATCCTTACTCTACATCTAAATCATGGTTGGAGTTGGAACTCTGGTTAACTTTGTCTAGGGTTTCGGTTGGAATTTTAATTGTGGTTAGGAGTGGGTTAACCCTAAGCCTATTCAATGTAAAGGCATGTGGTTGCTGTATATGCTTTTCAGAGGCCAGAAAACACATTCATTTTTTCCATCATACACTTTAATGAGATTCGAGTTTGGAACGTCCCAAATATTTTGACCAGTTAAGCCAAACTAGTGATGGCACCAGTAATCTGCAGACATATTGAAGCAAAGACAGGTGAATGTCCACATTCATATAAGCATTCTCTCAAATTGGGCAGGATGTAAAATGATCTGTCAGCAGAATGATCGTTATGTTTGGCATGTGCATGACCATGTGGGAATATTCAGGAAGCTGCTAACAGAGATTATTACATATATAATTCACGTTAAACTATTATCATTATGTTCAACAAATATTTTAAGTATTATCATTTTTTGGCTGATAATGTACTGAAAAATAAAGCTGTATTGTTGACTGCTAAAAAACATCACAAGGTCATCTGAACATCCAGTTGGAATATTAGATCACAGAAAGTAATGACAGACCATGTGTAAACATGCTGAAACAAGGAACGCTGCTGTTCTAATCTCACTGTTCATTGGAATGCAAAGCAAATGATTCCCTTGCTGACATTTGCACTGAATGTACAAATTAATCACAATCATCAATCAAGTAAATTGCGCTTGACAGCAATCACGGGAGTATATTTTTGTTTAGTAAATTAGTCAATAAGAAAATCTGTGAGTAAAGTCTGCAAGGCCCCAGGCTAAGAGCCTCTTTATTCTTTTTGTGCCGGTGAACTACACCTCCCAGCAATTTCACAACGGTAAGGGCGCGTTCCCACGACACAGGACAAATGTCGTCCGGTTTGCCGGCCGGTATTTGTCCTGTTTTGCGTCCGTCCCCACGGCCGCAGGGGGGGGCGGCTTTTCTCTACGATGAGCGGAGAAAAGCCCTCACCCTTCACATTGAGAAGCACAGATTCCGTCCGAAAATCGAACGGAAGATTGTGCTTCTACAATGTTTTGCGGGCGGACCGCGGGCGGCAAAAATCCCCAACGGAAAACCCGTGCAGTGAGGACTGCTGCACGGGTTTTCCATAGAGCACCATTGTGCTCATTTTCGGCCGGTTTTTCAGGCGGTATGCAAAACCGCAAACTGGCTGAAAAACCGACAGAAAACCCTTGCCGTGGGGACATGCCCTAAATCTGATATCCACCGGATATACATCTACCTGCCTGGCACCAGGAACCTGCACCCACCATCCACCTCCTCCCTTGAACCTTGCAACAACACAAATGAACATATTCTAAAACAGATCTACATGGATTCTTTTATAGAAAGAGGGACTTAGGAAATTGATCTCTGCTAACAAGTTGTGCAGGGAAAATCATTCTCATGATTGGTAAGGGTAACAGAGGTCAGACCCTACTGGTCAAAGCTTCTGGCATATTATAGCAATATTTCATTACTTTATAAGAAGGGAATACCTCTTGAAAGACACTATACCAAGCAGCATAATTAAGGACAGAACTGATTTATTATGTAATGCTGAGTGACAGCCTTGAGCATAATTACCTGCATATCACACATTCCATACAAAGAGCTCACAAGTAATACGATACAATTGAAAAAAAAATGTGTAACAGCTGTGTCATAGTGACTTTCCTTCCTCACACCAAATTTCTATGCTTCAAATTTTCAAGTTAACAGAATTAATGAGCCTTCTAAATCTAAAAGACCCAGATCATACTTTCCTGTTTGTGAGAGTGTGCAGCAAAAATTCTACTGTCCATAAAAGTGTGAGACAAGGTTCACTTAGCAGGGTGCTTTCACAGGGTGTGGTCTTGCTGTGGCACTGCACTGCAATTAAACTGCCTTTCTTACCAGCAAGCTTTTTTCAGTTCTCTTAATTGTTTAGAAAGGTGTTACAAGTAATCAATTATTGTATTTGAAGTCTTACAGTTTCTAAATACAGCAAGGGGCCATTTACACGGCACAGGATACAGCATTTGTCCTGTTTTCGTGCCGTGCACACGGTCGCCGGGGGATGGCTTTTCTCTCCAATTTGCGGAGAAAAGCCCTCCCCCTTCACATAGACATGTTCATATTCTGTCCGAAAACCAGACAGAAGAATGAACATGTTCTACTTTTTTCGGACTACCAGCGGTCTGAAAAACCATGGGGTGGAAAATCCGTGCAGTGTGGTCCGCTGCATGGATTTTCCATTAAGGTCTGTGTAAAAGTTTCTCAGCTGGTTTGCAGCCGTGAGGACATGGCCTAATTACTCACTGTAACACCTTTCTAAACAGTCAAGATAACTGAAAGAAATTTTCTGGTAATAAATGCAGTTCAAGTGCAGTGCAGCACTGCAAGTTAAAAAAATTGCACTAAATCCACAACGTGTGAAAGCAACCTTACTTCTCCTCTGTAAGGGCTTGTCTCCACTGCAGGGTTTTCAGTCTGTTTTACAGATGGTTTTCGGATTTGAAAACCATCTGTCTGTAAAGCGATTGTCAACCTTTTGCACAGATTTTCCACTGGACGGTTTTTGACTCCGCCAGCGTTACTAAAAACTTTGAACTTGTTCATTCTTCCGCCTGGTTTTGAGGCAGAACATGAACATGTGGGTCCGAAGCGGCTTGACTCCGCAAACCGTGCACAAAAGCCGTCCCCCTGCATGCCAAAAAAAGACAAATTACCAGTCGGAAAATCTAACCGGTATTTGGTCTTGGCCGTGGGAACGCAACTTAAGTTCTAGACAGAGCGGATACGCCAAATTGAGTCCCACTGGAAGGAAAAGCGTCCGTTGATAAATTTTGTTTTTAGACAAAACCGAAGTGCAAACTTTATTTGAAAAAGGTCCTATATTAAATTACACAGCAGCTTGCAGAGAGCATGTCGTAGTGTTGTGTTTTTTTTTTTTTATTCTCTCTCTGCAGGATACTAAATGCTAATATAAGTGAACTGTTGAGTCATGTCAGGCAATAACCATGCTGATACAACACCATAATACAATCACCTCCAACCCTTACCTTCTGTCTTCCTCCCTTCTCCATTGTAGATTGTAAGCTCTTGTGGGCAGGGTCCTCTCTTCTTCTATATCAGTATTATTATTGAGTGCAATATTGTATTTGTCATGTTATGTATTTAAAATCCCTTTGGTTGTACAGTACCATGGAATTAATGGCACTCAAAAATAAATACTAATAAATAATAACAATAATGAGGAGATTTGGTTTACAACCACAGTCTTTTCAATGTGGTTATCAGACAGCCTGTCCCTAGCAAACAATCTGTCTTAATTGATCAGATCTTCAGCTCAAGACTAGTGTTAAGCGATTATTAACGACAAAGTTGAAATCGGCACAGTTTTTATGTTGATCGAAATTTTATAATTTAGATAAAAATAATTTAGGTTAAAATCTGTGCATCATCTATTAAGATCGCGCCTTTTTCGGCGCTTCCTGTCATTTTGGCGGCCAGCAAATCAGCTTACAGAATAGAGCAAGGTGAGATGTGTGTGCGACGTCATGACGGGGATGTTATGGTTGCGATTAGCTGGAAAAATCACATAAACCTCGTTTTACATAGAACAGCCCTTCCTGTTCAGCCTCAGTGTCTCTCAGCGTCTCAGAGCAGAAGGACGTGCGTCTGCTTGTGCCAAACAGCTCAGCGAAATTAATCTATTTCTTCACAGAGAAAGCTCTACTTTTTAGCTGGGGATCCTTAAACTTGGCTATATTAGAGATTGGAAGATTTTATGTAGTTATGTAGAGAATTTTAAAGGAGCAAATACCGCTGTAAGTCACGGTGAGGAGGGGGGGGGGGGGGGGTCCCGCGACGAACACAGACAAGCTCTTTAAAGAATATTGGATAAATTTCCCATCAAAAACTTAGTGTAGACATTGCACTGCAATAGCTTCATTATTAAACAGTTTTCTTTTGAAATATTTCCGGATTTGGGCACCTGAACTTATTTAGGATACACATCTTTTCTAGTAACTGCAGGTCTCTTTGTTAGGTGCAAAACTCCACTTTAATTACAGTATACATTTCAATAGGTTTTTCATTTTCAATTTTGCCCATTCCACCTTTGTTCATATATCCACCTTGCATTTTAAATTAAAATCCAGAAATTTATGTAGTCAGCACAGGTTGATAGGTGCCAAAAATACCTTGTATTATCCGAATACATTACAGATACGTGTTTTTTTGCATTTTTGCCCAGTCCAGATTTGTTGATAGAGCCACCTTGCAGTTAAATTTGAATCCAGCAATTGTGTAGTTACCACAGGTGAATTGATAGGTGCCAAAAAATACCTTTTATTATCCGAATACATTACAGATACGTGTTTTTTGACTTTGGCGCACTACAGCTTTGTTCTTTGAGGCACCTTGCACTTAAATGTGAATACAGCAATTTTGTAGTCACCACAGGTGAATTGAAAGGTGCCAAAAATACCTTGTATTATCCAAAAAATTTCAGATAGGGTGTTTTTTCACTTTGGCGCAGGCCAGCTTTGTTGATAGATTACTTTTGCAGTTATATTTGAAATCCAGCAATTTTTTTTTTGGTTTGAGGGTTTTGAGAATAGCTGTGATTTGCCGTCTTTTAATAAGATTTTCCCAAAATCTTCCATCCCTTCTCAAAATTTTTATGTTTATGAACATGGAGCGAAATTCAGGTGGTAAGCGAGCAAAGGGGGGGGTAGGACATGGAGGTAGAGGTACGAGAGAAGGTGCTCCTTCCAGTGCTGGCAAAAAACACCATGAAAGCGGATCGTCAGTTGCAGGACCGTCAGGCCTGTCATCGCTGGGTCAGGCCCTGTGAATCTCAGTAACGAAAGCGTCGCCAATCTGTCCTTCAGTGGTTAATGAAAACCTGCACCACAGTCTTACCTCCCGTCCTCCCAGTCACGGCCACAAATGTCGTCATCAGCATCACCAGCATCCGTCCAACATGAAGCAGTCCAAATGTCAACTGGGTGTACCCACCACTGTGGATAATCCATTTCTGAAGAACCTCTTTGATGAAAAATGCGGTTGGGGTCAGAAGGCATGTTAAAAGATCAAGAGGCCAAAGAGGATGATTTTCTATGCTCTGACGCCCAGTTACTGATGCCATCAGAGGAGGAGAAGGAAGCCGGTCAACGGCAAAAATCCCGGGCGGTCGGCAACGCCTTGCAGTCCCTCTTGCTTGTAGCCCGCAGCCCTGGGGTGCAGAATGTCAGGACGACGAAGTCACCTGTGTTGATGATATGATGACGGGCATTGCGGATCCAACGTGGTCTTTTGAGCGGAATTTGCTTGCGAGCGCTTCATCACTGGACGAGGAGGAAGACGATGGGGTAGCGTCAGTACGGGGTTCGCCTCAAAAAGAAAAGAGGCGGTCGCAGAAGTCCGCTGATATGATTCCCCAGCCACGTTTACGCAAACCCCGCTCCTCGCTTATCGCCGTCAAAAAGGTCCAGGACCTCATAAGCCCGGGCCTTCTTTGAGAAGCCTCTGATTCACCCGCAAAGTTTAATGCCGCCTTTGCCGTAAAGCATAAGTAGAGGCAAGAACCTTAGGTGGTTAACCACCACCAACATGTCTAGTCACATGCAGCGCATGCATGAGTTGAAATGGAGGGAACACTTGGCCAAAAAAGGCCAGACCGACGCCGGGCCTCCCAAACCCCATGTCACCACCCCCCCCCCGTTCCCCCACCCTACTCCTCACTCCTTTGCCACCCCCAAACAGCGGTTTTTTCCTTTCAGGCTGCCTGTCATCTGGAGGTTTTATTTCGAAAAAAAACCCCAAACCAAACCGCTTCAGCCCTTTCCAATTCCTGTCGGGGGCCCCGAGTACCAACCAAGCCACCAGAGAAACCCTCCACCCCTTTCCCTTTCGCCAGTTTGCCAACCATGGCAAACACGCTGGGCCCAGGAATCAGCCTGTGCCGTGGTTTGGGGAAATTAATACCTTTGGGCCCCTTTGGGACCGTCCAACACCAGGCGGGAGCTGGGGAAACGGCTTCCCTAAGCAACGAGACCGAGAGCTGGCTGGGTTCCAAGAACCTTGTGCCAGGCAAGGTGGTGTGCGATAACGGGGAAAATCAGCTGGCCGCCCTTAAGAACGGTAGGGTGGAGCACATCCCTTGCCTGGCACATGTCATGAACCTTGTCGTCCAGAAATTTTTAAAGAGCTACCCGGGCTGGACTGCCTGAGGAAGGCTCGAAGTCTAAGTTCACACTTCCGCCGTTTGCACCCTGCTTCGTCCCGCCTGGCTGCGTTGCAGCGTCAGCTCGGCCTCCCCGTCAACCGTCTCATTGTTGACGTGGCAACACGCTGGAATTTCCCCCCTCCACAACTCCAGCGATTGTGGCAGCAGCGCAGTGCCATTCGCAGTACGAAGTGACATGGCCTGACAAGCAGCGGTGCGGACCTCGGGGTGTTGAGCCACCCAGAGTGGAGGCAGGTGAAAGAGCTCTGCCCCTCCTTGCCAGTTTTTGAAGAAGCCACCAAAATGGTCAGTGGGACAATGCCCTTGTCAGCATGACCATTGTGGTGATCTTAGTTCTGGAACAATCGTTGGACACTCTGAAACAAAAAGGTCCGCCAGCGACGGAGGAGGAGACGGACACAGATGCGGACACGGAGCCTTTCTTCCTCCCTCAAATCCACAAGGCCCGACAGTTTTACAATTTCATCGGTCTTCATTAGGCAGTGGTTCGGGGTCCAGAGCTAGTGCAAGGTGGCGCATCAGCTCTCAGGGTGCATCTTTTCAGGCAAGTCAGGGCTGTGTTGAAGCTGTGCCGGAGGCAGCGGAGGAGGAGGAGGTATTCCTGACACCGACGTTACCGACGTCCCTGCCTTGGAAAGAGGTTGGCCGCGAATTTGAGGGGGGAGGGGAAGATGAGGAAGATCAGTTTGCTAGTGCCCCTCGACCCAGAGGCTTGGGAAATCAAGGCTCCATCTCTCACATGAGTGCTTGATGCTCCATTTCCTCCAACATGATCCTGCATTAAGGGCCCTCAACATCAACAACAGTTACTGGGGGGCCACCCTCCTGGATCCCCGGGACAAAACAACACCCAGCACTTTCCTTCCACCCACCCAAATAGAGAGTAAAATGCAGGAAATGGAGACCTTGCTGATTGATCAACTGGAGACATCTGTTGCATCTGCTTCACGTTCCCCAAATGGAACAACATCAGCGACGTAACAGCAGTAGAGTGCCAAGTAGCCGTAGCGGCAGCAGCAGGCAAGGTGGCAGAAGCCTAATGGGTGACCTCTGGCAATCTTTATTTACCACCTCACCAAGCATGCAATGCAGGGCACACATCCAACACACAGGAGACCAGCTTAAGATCATGGTGCACGACTATCTGCGTCTTCAACACCGATGTTTTTGTTGTGTTCCGGACCCCAAAAGACTTCTGGGTATCCAAAATGGACGAATGGCCCGAGCTCGCTCGCCACGCCATAGAGGTGTTGTCCTGCCCAGCAACCAGCGTCATATCTGAGCGGACCTTCAGCACAGCTGGAGGAGTCATTACAGACAAACGCATCCGGCTTTCCACAGATAATGTGGATCGTTTGACTTTCATCAAGATAAATCAGGCATGGATCTCTGATGTTGTGGCCCCAATTGCCGAGGTCACCGATTAGTTGCCGGTCTACTTCACATTCCTCTTCAAACAGAAATGGTCCTCTTGAAAACTTTTTTTTAAAATGATCATTTCTTACTGCAATTTTTATTCTCTTTTCCCAACAGTTCATTTTGCTGGTTTTGCTGTGAGGAGACTGTAAAAGACAGCAAGGTTTCATGACAACACCGTATTCCATTTACTCACTTTATCTTTAGAAGTTTTCGCATTGTCAATGGTTTTGAGGTCATGTTGCTGTGAGATACAGCAATAATCATGGTCCTTTGGAACAGAAATGTGGCTTCTAAGTGGCATTTCTCCCTCACAATTTTTAACAGTGGCTGAGAAGTCATTTTTATAATTTTTTGGGTCATGCTGCTTTGAAATGCAGCAATACTACAGGTCCTATTATAAAAAAAATTTTGTTTCTAACAGACATTTGTTCTTCACAATTGTCCAAAGTGGCTCAAGGGTCATGCTTTGAATTTTTGGGGGCATTTTGCTTTGAAATGCAGCTATACTACAGGTCCTATTATAAAAAAAATTTGTTTCTAACAGACATTTGTTCTTCACAATTGTCAAGAGTGGCTCAAGGGTGATGGTGCTGTCAGAAACAGGAATAGGTAGGACACTGTTAATGGACACATATTGCAAAATGACTTGTTTTTGCAAGATCTTTAACATAGCTAGCAATCCCTGTATTGAGACAACCCATTTAATACGATGAAAAAAGAGAAACAAAGACATGGTGGGATTCCATCCTATTTTAAAAATGTGTTTTCTAGAATTAAACTACTAAAAAACTTGCATGTACAAAATAGCTGGTAAAAAAATTCCTCTGAATTGTACAAGGGAGGTACAGGAAAACTTGACCAGATGTAGGTTATTCAGAGGACATGGAGTATGGAGCACGGACAGAGAACAAAGTACAGAGACAATTTCCTCCAGCACGTTGAGTAAAATGAGAAAAAGAATGCCAAGAAAAAAGACACCTGGGTGGAAACAGGAGCGTTAACCACCAGTATTTCCAAGTGAAGCTCAATTGGTCCGCACTCATACGGAGGGGCAAGCGCTACCCAGGACATGGACAGTATATGTCCAGTGAAACTAAAATGGTGGTTGAAAGACTCCTTTTTCCGGCACTTTTTAATCTGGGGTCATGCAGGTTTGGGGCTCATGCTGTGGCCCAGGACAGGTATAGTCAATGCCCAGTGAAACTAAAATGGTGGTTCAAAGACTTCTTTTTCCGGCACTTTTTAATCTTGGGGTCATGCAGGTTTGGGGCTCGTGCTTTGGCCCAGGATAGGTATAGTCAATGTCCAGTGAAACTAAAATGGTGGTTGAAAGACTCCTTTTTCCGGCACTTTTTAAATCTGGGGTCATGCAGGTTTGGGGCTCATGCTGCGTTCCAGGACAGGGATATTCAATGTCCAGTTCAAGTACAATGATGGTTCAAATCATACTGCCTTCTGGCACTTTTTAATTTGTGGGTCATGCAGGTTTAAGGTCATGCTGTGGTGCAAGACAGGGATAGTGAATGGTCTGTGATTTTTTTTTCTGTGGCTTTTATAACCTAAGTGTGTTGCCTAAGATGTAGCACGTATCCATTTGACTGTTGTGGATGTTAATTCCAGCTTCTCCAGCCCTGTTTAGGTGTAAGAATGAAGGTGTTGTTGCTCTCCCATAGACTATAATGGTCATCGATCATTATCTACTATCGACTATCTTGTCGATGATGGTCGACTATCGACCATCGACCGATGTCGATGGCCCACGTAATCGTTCAACACTACGCAAGACAGAATTTCCTCTGAACTTTTGGCAGAGAAGAAGCAGAGACTTGACAGGACATTTCTTCATCTGCTACTGCCAAATTTATATAAAGATGTAGCAAAACAAAACTAAACATTAAACATGGCCGGTTGGGGCTTGTTCACACGGCGTTTTAACTCCGTGTTACATCCGCTTTATAGATCCGTCTCTGGGACCGACAGAATTGCATGTCAATTCTTTCAAAGACGGAGCCGACAGGCAGGAGAGGAACACGCAGCGGCGATCCCTCATTTGAACGCCGCTGCGTGTTCCTCATAGCCCGCAGTGATAATCTCACTGCTAGTTGCTTAGATCCGTCTCTAGGTCCGTCCTGTCTGTCCCAGAGACGGATCTATAAAGCGGATGTAACACGGAGTTAAAACGCCATGTGAACAAGCCCTAATGCACCATGTTATCATGGCACAGAATGTTATCTCAACTTTTTTAACGCTTTTCAATGGCCTTTATTTATAGATAAGTGCAGATAACTCGAAAAGCCATAACATCATGAACTCTGCTACATAACTGTTTGCGTGTGTGGTTAAAAACTTTGCTGCTGGTCTCATGTGATGTCACAGTCTACTGGGAAATTTCAACAGTTTGCTGTTAACTGTGAAGCATCAGGTCAGCCTGGAGATGGGGTTGGGTTTGCTGTGAGGTTGTGAGAGCTCAGGCAGCAGCCACACGCCTTGACGCAGGAGCCTTTCATCCAGGTGCAGGATTTCTTTTTGGAAGCAATGACTTGTCCGAAAGGGTTTCAGTTTGACAGTGCTCAAATTCAGTCTAGATACAGTCCGTTCACAGTGAGTTCCAATTTTTTGTGAATATGTCGGATGGTAAGTCCTAGAGAGCTCAAATCTGATCTTGAACTTTCCAAAGCACCTGATTTCCTTTCATGCCAAATGTGGTTTAAATTGGTTGAGTTGTTTTGCCTTGCAAAAAGATCACATACCATCGTGGTGAATTTTAATTCTTTGTGATATGTTGACAACAGTAGGTCCTAGAAAGATGAAACCAAGTCTTGAAAGTGTCTGATTTAACTATGAGACAATTTTTTTGATGATTGGTTCAGTCGATTGGCTGAGCATAAATAAAAGATAACATAAATGGCAAATCCCTAAATTTTGCAAAAATGTCAAGAATGGTGGCCCTAAAGGGCCGAAACCCAGTCTTAAACCTTCCAAAATGCCTTATTTACTTGTTTGCCAAATTTAGTGCAAACTGGTTTCGTTATTTGTCCGAGAACAGACATCAGAAAACCATTTATAGATAGAGTGGCTTCAGAAAAATGCATGCTTCTGCTACTAAACTGTGTGAAGCAAGGAAAATGTTTTTTTAGTTTTTTTAAGTTGTAGACCTGGACAAGGACCAGTTTGGCAGTGCATAGAGGTTTGCCCCCACTCCAGATATTGAGGGGGCATTTACATTTCATTGATTAGCTTTAACCATGTAGGCAAAAGTTACTAAAGACTATTACCAAATACATGACTGCTCTTATTTTGCTTCATTTCAGAGTTAGAACAAATTGTATCTCCTGCTTGTGTACACAAGCTTCCCCAGTTAACAGCCATACTGATTATCTGCTCTAAGAGACTGCAACAGTGGCTGGGATGGTGACTTCTGACATCCTGTTTTTATCAGCAAGACAGAGCTTGTTTGTTACTTACTGACAAATTGAAGAGAAGGTTCTTTGAAACAGCATGGTGAGAACTTTTCTGTTCTGCTTATAAGTTGTCATTTAGGAGAGCTCTTTAGATAGGGCTCTTGCTGGCTTTCTTTTGCTCTCAGACAGGAAAACAAAACAAGAAGAATACCATTGTTTGTGGTATTGGGCAGTAGGCATAGACCCTGGTTACTATGGGATGTTAATGTTTAGTTGGAGGCTAGGCAGCATAGGGCTTCTGTTGTAAAACAAAAAAGTTTAATACAGATGCCAGGAAATAAAAGGCTTTGGTTAAAATTATCTAAGACCATTATAACATTTAATATACACTATACTATATACATATATACAGCAGGTAAACTAGGTATTGAACATGTCACCAATGTTCTTAGTAAATATATTTATAAAGGTGCTATTGACATGAAATTCTCGTCAGATGTCGGTAAAAACCATCCAATCCAGAAGGGCAAAGAAATCAAACCAAAGATGTCCATAAATTAAGTTATGTGTAATATTGAGAAATGACACAAGAAAAAGTTTTGAACACACTTACTGAAATGTATTTAATTATTCGTACTAAAGTCTCTGTTGGTGATGACAAGATGCCTATATGGAGAAACTAGTTAAATGTATCGGGTAAGATTTTGGCCCATTCTTCCACACAAATTCTCTTCAAATCCTGAAGGTTCTGTGGGCTCTTTCTATGAACTGAGATTTAGCTTCTTCCATAGGTTTTCTATTGGATTCAGGTGATTGGTTGGGCCATTCTAGAAGCTTTATTTTCTTTCTCTGAAACCAATTGAGTTTCCTTGGCTGTGTGTTTGTGATCATTGTCTTGCTGAAAAGTCCACCCTTGTTTCATCTTCATTATCCTGGCAGATTTTTATCAATGTCTAGGTACATTTGATTCAATTATAAGAAGTTTGCCAATGCCGTATGCTGAAAAACAGCCCCACAACCTGATGTTCCTACCTCCAAAGTTCACTGTTGGTCTGGTGTTTTGGAGTGATATGCAGTGCCTTTTGGCCTACAAACATGGAGTGTATTAGGGTATACAAACAGTTTCATTTTGGGCTCATCTGACTAGATTATATTCTCCCAAGCTTGTCTAAATGTTGTTCAGTAAACTTTAAATACGCTTGAACATGCTTTTTGTTAAGCAATTGAGTCTTGTTGAGCTTGCATACAGCAGATTCATGGAGGTTGAATGCATTACTTATTGTTTTCTTTGAAACAATTGAATCTGCTGATTCCAGGTCTTTCTCTTGCTCTCCATGGGTGTTTTTTGGCTCTTTCACAACTCTTCTTGTCACTTCTATGTCTGAAATCTTGCGGGGATCACCTGGTCGCGGCTGGTTTATGGTGAAATGATGTTCGTTCTACTTTTGTATTGTGGCGCCAACAGTGCTCACTGGAGTCTTCAGTAGTTTAGAAATTCTTCTGTAACCAATGCCATCAATATCAGGCCATGACTAAGGGAGAGGATATTCCCGAAACGTGTCGAACTGTACACCTGCGCTTTCATCTGCCTGATGCTCTAAGTAAGATAACTCTATTGTTGGCTGTCCTCACATGAAATGGAGATATTTTTGGATCATGCTTTTTTTAGCAATGTGGAATAAAGTTTAACTTTTTATACTCCTCTATGGACATGGAGCTGGTCTGTTACTTTGGATTGCACTGTTATAGGAGTGGTTGAAACCCATTAGACCGAGTACCTGTGGAGGAGGTTTTGTAAGAGGCATTTTTCTCAAGCAAGCTGACTGTTTTGCATGCAATGCCATCAATATGTTCTTCAACAGTAAGGTTGCAAAGGTCTTAAGACAGATCACTGGTTTTATACATCATGAGATGTTTCTTGTGTGGCACCTTGGTAATGAGATAGCTTTTTATAGACCATCAATTGAACCAGCTGATATTCTTTTTCACTAAGTGGCAGGATTACTTTCTAATCACTGATAGATTTCAGTTGTGTCATGACTTTCCATGGCTTTTTGCACCTTTTTTTCTTCATGTGTTCAGTACTTTTTCCCTGTGTCATTTCTCATTATTACACATAACTTAATGTATGGACATCTATGGTTTGCTTTCTTTACCTGTTTGGATTGTTACTGACATCTGGTGAGAATTTCATGTCAATAGCACGTTTAGAAAATTAAAGACGTGTTCAATACTTATTTTACCCGCTGTATACACAGTAAATCCCCGGTGACAAGTAGCTGGCCACAGCCTACCTCTCCAGTTCTAGGCACTCCTTATTCACCCTTTCCAGCTTCTACATATCTCTGATCTCCTCCTGTGTGCTGGCGTGCAACCACTAATCCGGCATGGTTTCCACTAATGTGCCTCTGCCGGATATCTGAAACATCACGACTGTTGTGGCCCAACAAAGCCAGCAAATCAAACAACTGGTTGCCATGATACAGAACCTTGCTGCCCATCTGGTCGCATCCACGCCTCCATCTCCATCTGTGGAAAGTCCATCTGCGATGGTCCCTGTTACAGCTGCTAGTCTCACATTGCACCTTTCTCTCCCACCACGTTATGACGGGAACCCGAAGACATGCAGGGAGTTCATCAGTCCATCCACATGGAGATGGACCACCAGTTTCCTTCAGAGCGAGCCAAGGTGGCGTTTGTTGTGAGCCTTAACCTGGAGGGTTCCTAGGACAGTGAATATTCAATTGTTCCTGCAGGCATTCCTCAATGTCTTTGAAGAACCAGGACGTGCGTCTTATTTTGCAGCTGCTCTGCTCTTCCTACATCAGGTTGACTCCATGGTGGGACAATATGCGGTACAGTTCTATATGCTTTTGTCTGAACTCAAGTGGAAAAATGCCATTGTTACTACCTTCTGGCAATGCCTCACTGGGAGAATTAAAAATGAGCTAGCCAGCCAAGGCCTTCATTCTGCCCTGGATGAGCGGATTCATTTAGCTACCAGAATTGGTGTACAGCAAGAGCTCCGACCTGCAATGCAAAACTGTTCGGCCACGTAGTCGTCCATGCCTAGCTCCAGTGTTCCAAAGGCCTTCACTACTTCGATCAATGGTGTCTCCTGACGAACTCATGTAAGTGGATAGAGCCCTCCTGACCGTGGAAGAAGGCACTCATCGCCAGCATATCCTCTACTTCTACTGTGGCATCTCCAAGTGTTTCATTAAGGACTGCCCACTGCATCTGGGAAACTCTCACATCTAGGCTTTGCAAGAGAGGCTTCCCTAGCTGTGAATACTACTTCTCCATGTCTGACCATGCCAGTGCTTCTCAGCTCCTCATCTGGTACTTTGTTAAAGCCGCAGCTTTTCTGGACTCTGGTTCAGCTGGAAATTTCATTAATGCCTTTTTTCGTTTTGTCTTCAAGTGGTTTGTCTGGACAAATCTCTTTATAGCTCATCTATCTATGGTGAATGCCTTAGAGACTTTATTCATTTTTGGACTAAAGCTCTAACTCTTTAAGTGGGGGTAATCCATAAGGAGAAGATTGTGTTCCACGTCTTGTTCTGTTATTTCTCTGCACTGGGACTCCCGTGGCTGCAGCGCCACGCTTCTGTGTTCAACTGGCTCACTGGCGAAGTACTCATTAGGGTATAGACTGACATTCCTGTAACCTCGTTGAGTACGTAGCTCTTCTCCACTAATGCTTTCCACTCCTCTGCCAAGTCTACTTTCTCTGTATCAGAATTTTGCAGATGTCTTGTGTGAAAAACAAGCCAAGACTCTTCTGCCACACCGTGCCTATGACTGTCCCATAGACCTCCTGCCTGGTACAGCCCCTCCACGGGGTAGAATCTATCCATTGTCTTTACCCGAAACCCAGGTTATGTTGGCCTACATTAAAGAAAACCTACAGAAAGTCTTCATCCACAAGCCCTCCTCTCCAGCAGGTGCCAGGTCAATCTTTGTAGAAAAGATAGATGGTTCTCTTCCCCCCTTGCATCGACTATCGGGGTTTCAACAAGATAACCATAAAAAAAGCGGTATCCATTGCCTTTGATCTCTGTACTCTTTGACCAGCCAGGGCTGTGGAGTCGGCAAGCCAAAGCCCCAACTCCGACTCCAACTCCTCAATTTCCCAAACCTCCAACTCCTGATTCCCTCATACATGGCGCATGTTTAAGTGATAACTTTACTGTAGTAAAGTGGTAACATCAGGCTGTTTATCACCTTATGATACAATAATCAAGCTATTTAGGTAGAACAGACACTGACAAGCAAAATGGTAACACTGTTTTGATCTTTTGAACACTTGTGGGTAGAGTTGAAGAAAAAGCTGTATTTGTATCCAAGTCCAGTCTGCACCAACATTGGGAATGTGTGGAAGAGATCTGTGATCGGATTTTGGTCAAGACCTGCTTAAATCTGATCCAGAGCCCAGAAGGATTCAGGCAGTATTGAAAACCAAAAGGTGGATTTCCCAAATACTAACAAAATAAAAAAATAACGTTTAATTTGTAGGAGCAAAAGGGAACAATCATTTACTGACAAAAATCTGCGACAAAGCAGATGCTAAATATATTTTTGGATATGATTTTAGAACACAAAAAAAATAAATAGCAAAACACGCAGGAAAAATTTTGTCCTAAATTTTGTTCTGAAAATAGTATTGCCTCCATCAGATCCCATACATACCTCACATCGATTTTATTTTTTCCGGGCCCTAAGAACAGCCTCTCTAAAAACTAACTTGGGTTGGGGCAAAGCGGGACAAAGGGGGCAACATCTCTAAAAAGTCAGGGTATAAAGAAATCCTTAGCCACAGCAGTTGTTAAATATTTGATCGCTACTTTTTTTTGAAACAGGTGAAAAATTTTGCTGAAATCTGTTTGCCAGGGGCAAATTTTTTTTCCCCCGGGGGCAGCGCTTTCCCTCTCCATGTTGTCACTTACACCCCTCATGTAGAACTGAAGAAGGGGAGCAAAGGCACTGGTGGGGAGACCCCAAACCTTTTCTCTTTGCACTGCATCAAAAACGGGACCAACAAATTTATATTTTTTTGGGAGCGGAGTGGGCCCCCTTTTATATGACCCGACTCCTGCAAACATAGAATCCGACTCCACAACCCCGACTCCACACCCTGTGACCCCCTTTTTGGGGGCCAAGGTTCTGAAACTTGATTTTGCATAATGAAGGCAACGAATAAGACCCCTTCAATTGTGTGACTTTCTTTTTGAAAATCTATGTCTTTTGGGCCTATGAAGGCTTCGCTGTCTTCGGCTTCATAAAAAAATTTTCAGAGACCCCCTAATTTTTTGGGGGTCATTAAATCAGGACGACATATTGATCTTTTTATCTGATCTTGAATCTCATTATGGCCATGTCCGCCAGGTCTTAAGATGCTTACGAAGCAATCAATCTAAGCCAAGATAGAAAAGTATATCTTTGAACAGTCACCTGACAACTTGGTGGATCACTATGTTGACAGCTCTGTGAGACTTCCTGCTTCTGAGCTGGAAGAGCCCACTGTGAAAGGGGGAGCCTGGAATCAGTGTACTACAACAGTTAAATAAATGTCTGTGGCATGGAGGAGGAGGCTGAAGAAAAAGGTAAACCCTGTCACCTATGTCCTCAGTAGCGTGTTTGCAGTGTATGTATAAAAGAAATTTGGTTTAATTTATGAAAACAGCTATCCCCTTTAGTTTCCCTTTTCACAATTAGTACATGTTGCCTTGCGCTTAAGAATCTTGAAATGGGGAATCCGTAAATCATTATCTCTTATATCTCATTATTATTGGTGGCCTAGTCTAGTTCAGGACATCAAAGACTTTATTCTATCTTGTGCCACTAGTGCCCGCAACAAGAGTCCTCGGAATAAGCCTGCTGGCCTACTACAACCATTGCCCATTCTGCAATGACCCTGGACTCATGTTGCCATGGATTTCTTTATGGATTCACCACCCTCTTCTTACAATAAGGTAATTTGGAGGGTTACTGGTCTTTCTCCAAAATGTCTCACTTTGTGCCTCTGACTGGTCTTCACTGTGCTCCTCAACTTGCCCTCTACTTCTTCCAGCATGTCTTCTGGTTTCATTTACTTCCTCTTCATATTGTCTCTGATGGAGGGGTACAATTTGTGTCTAGATTCTGGCTTGCTCTTTGTAACCATCTTCAAATCAAGCTGTATTTTTCTTCTACCCTCAAGCTAACGAGCAAGTTGAAAGAGTAAATCGGGTACTAGGGAACTACTTGCTCATTTTGTTTCTGACCATCATAACAACAGGGTTGATCTTCTTCCCTGGGTGGAATTTTCCTACAATAATCTGCATACTGATTCTGCTGGGGAATCTCCCTTCTACGTTGTTTATGGGCAACTCCCTTGTCCACCCCTTCCTCTGTCTGACTGGTCCAATGTCCCCGCAGTGGATGCTCAAGTTTGTGACATCACCTCCATCTGGCAAGATACCTGGTGGGCCTTTCAACTTGCCTTCTCTCGTACTAAGTCTCAGTTTGTCAAGAACCGCAGAGCTCCTTTGACCTTCAACCCAGGAGATAAAGTCTGGCTTTTGGCCAAATACGTCCAGCTGAAGACCCCCAACGTCAAGCTCCTGTGGCTTACAAGCTCCATCTGCCTCCCTCTATGTGCATCCCGAACTCCATCTATGACTCGCTCCTCAAGCCTCAATTACTTCTCCCAAAATACCATATCTCTATCTCTTGAGGTCCATTCCGAGGACATCTATGAGGTGAAAGAGATCCTTGTTGAAAAGATCGTGATGGGGAAGCGGTACCTTCTTATCGACTGGAAGGGGTTTGGACTCAAGGACCGTTCATAGGAGCATTAGGCTAAACGCTCTCCTGATCTTCTATGTAAATTTCTTCAGGGCAAAAAGAGAGGGAGACCTAAAGGGTGGGTACTGTCATGGAGTGCGTTGCAACCTCCACACTGGGCCTCAGACACGCTTGTACCTCTCCAGTACTAGGCGCTCCTTATTCACCCTTCCCTGCTCCTGCTCTCCCATCCCTCCTGTGTGCCGGCACATGTGCACCTACTCCCTAAAGGCCGTGTGGCAGCTCTGTGAGATTTAAAGGGCCAGAGCAACGGTAATTGGCTAAATGTCGGGCGCTGAACCTATATCTGGCCACTTTTTTTCTTCCACTCCCTGCCAGATCATTGGTGTGTCTTCCTTGGAGTTGTATAGAGTTTAACATTACCCTGCTCTTCCATGTACCAGACCTTCTTGCTATTGTTTTCTGACCACATTGCCTGCTACCTGTCCTGACCTTTCTGCCTTTCCCCAAACACGTACTCATTTGCAGATTCTGTACCACACTGAACCCTGGCTGCCAGCACAAACAAGTTGCGTCACCTGTAGTGACCAGGTAGTCTCTAGTGAAGACCAGAAGGCTACTTAGACTCCACTCCCTGGCGTGGCTTACACCACCAGGTCTCATTAATTCACCTCCCGTAGTGACACCTGGGTTATGAACTGAATAGGGATTGTAGGTTTCTTCGTAAGTTAAAATGTTATGCAAGTCATAGTTACATAGTTTGTCAGGCCGACCTACGTCCATCCAGTTCAGCCCATTTTGCTTAAGTGTTGCTAAAGTGTTGATCCAGAGGAAGGCAAAAACCTCCCATGAGGTAGAAGCCAATTGTCCTCATGTTAGGGAAAAAATTCCTTCCCGACTTCAATTTGGCAATCAAATAAATCCCTGGGTCAACAACCCCTCTCCAGTATCCTAGTCACTATAAATTGTTTAAAATTATCATGCTCCGGAAATGCATCCAAGCCCTTCTTGAACTCTGTTAGTGAATTCATCATGACAATTTCCTCTGACAGAGAGTTCCACAGTCTCACCATAAAGAATCCCTTTCTATGTTTATGTAGAAACTTTCTTTCCTCAAGACGTAGAGGATACCCTCCTGTTCTTGATACGGTCCTGGGTATAAATTTATCCTTAGCGAGATCTCTATATTTGCCCTTGATATATTTAAACATATTTATCATGTTCCCCCGAAGCGTCTTTTCTCTAAACTAAATAACCTTAATCTTGCTAATCTTTCTGGGTATTGCAGTCTACCCAGTCCTTTTATTATATTTGTTGCCCGCCTTTGTACCTGTTCAAGCCCTACAATGTCTTTCCTGTGCCCTGGTGCCCAAAACTGTGCACAATATTCCATGTGTGGTCTAACCAGTGACTTGTATAATGGTAGAATAATGTTCTCATCGTGTGCATCTATGCCCCTTTTAATACAACCCATAATCCTATTTGCCTTGGCTGCTGCTGCCTGACACTGGCAGCTACTGTT